>CM045760.1:85359914-85626353 GCA_025200525.1 Camellia lanceoleosa | reverse complement strand
TGATCAACAACATTAGCTTTCAAAATTGATGAACAAATAATAGGCTCAACGAGTTGGTTGTATTATCAAGTTTATTCTACTATATGCACTAGCAAAACCACTAGGCTCCCACGTTTACTTGCTTAAACACCTCAAACCCCATCTTCGCTTTCTCCAGTAGATTTTTATTAGAAAATGTCACTCCTAAGGCGAGCCATTAGCCCGATGTTCTTCGTTATACTTTGTTTTTTGAGGCTGGTCATCATATTAGTCAGATATACTCTGCGTGACAAATCTTTACCTTTTTGGAACCCTTTTAACCAAAATTTTAGAACACTTCAACATCGGTTTTCAAATGAGCATCACTTTCCAAAATAGCCCCTCCCGACATAAGTGAATATACTATCAACCCAAGTTAGAAAGTGATGTTTTGCATAGCAACTTCCGTATGTTCTTGATGCAATCTATAGAGGATCCTCAAGAATGTAATCCAAATAACATGCACCACTACCGCAATGTACCTTGACCACCGCTCCGTGCATATTGACAACAAACGTCCCACTGGCCCGGAGGATTTCGAAAGCAAGCTCAACACGCAGTTGATTCGGAAGAACTTCGGTGACTTGAACACCGCACATCGATCATATGGAGAACGCGTTGATGGCATTCTGTCAAAGCGCTTCTCTATCCTCCATCATCCACCTCGCACCTTCACCTCCACCTAATGATACTCTTGTGAACTCCATTTTCTTATATTGCTTTGACGATGTCACGGTCAGGAAGAAATATGTAGCGATTCTTTTTTTGTTTTGGTGATCTTTTCACTTTTCGCCTTAGGAACATAAGACATAAATTTTCTAATTCCTAGTAAGAAGTTGTGAACAAAGTAACTTTAATTAATCTAATTTATGTTACGCTTGGTTTGTATCACGATCTCTCTATTTGGCTTTTGAGCTAACGATACATTAAGCAAACATTCCAAGGGAGCATGAACTTGAGGGGAGCTTTCCTCATTTTATACAAATCAAAAAACATCTTAGTGTGTCATCATCAAAAGTGAGAGACATTAGATATTATATACTTGCTTTTTATGATGTTTTATTTAAATGTTTTGATTTATCTTAAAATGATTTTGAAACGCATGATTAATAGGACTCTAACCATTCTTCATTTCATTCCTCACATACTAATCATGTGTGCCTAAGATCAAAATGATCACTAATTGGATGATTTTGAATCTTTTGTTATTAAAGATAGTGATTATGTTTAAAGAGCCTCATGTAAGACTGATTCATATATTAAAATTCAATCTATGTCATTAATCCAATCTCTATTGTTTTGAGAGATCAAATATGAGCTTAAGCATGATGGTGAATAGAAGCATGGAACCAACGTGAGAATTGAAGCGGCAATGAGAACGATGTAAAGCCCTGTTTTATTAAGGGGTAGTGACGATCCCAGCCGGGATTTATAGACCGTAAGTATTTTGGCCCAATTTGCTTGCCTACATTCAAATTTGCTTCACTCTAGGCGGTCGAGACGAACTAATATGCTTCAATGACCGCGATAGTCGCCCTTCTACCATCGGGATAATACCCGGGACATCTCTGCGAACATCCGGCGGATGTCCTGAAGAACAAAAACTTCACTCGAGGACATCCAGTGGGCGATCCTTTGTTCCAAAAGCTGACATCTGCTCGAAGATGTTGTGCGTTGGTTTTTGCTTCGATGACGCTATGCATTCAATGGACAAAACACACTTGGGTGACCGGAGATACTTCCCGAGAAATTAATTATATATCATCCTCAATGCATCACCAACCCATCATTCAACAAGAAAAAGAATGGGCTCCCCGATTAGAATTTAATAGAGCTCTCAAACTCTTAATATATATGTAGCTCTAACCACCATTGCAAAAGCCATGCGAAGATACAACGGTGCAAAACATTTTCTTCATTCTTTCGTCAATCACATCTTTCTTCATCTTTTGAAGTATTCTTCATCTGTATTTCCTCTTTCCTCAAAAAATTATCTTGAGTTTTATCTTTAAGCCCATTTACTGTGTGAGGTCCCTTTCTTGATATAACTCAAAACTTCAATCTTTAATATTTCTTGAGAGAGTTTCATTATAGCTTTCTCATGAAAGCAAAAACACCATATCAATTTGTAAGAGCAGTAGTGCACACGGTATTCTTGAAACCTTGAGCAAGTGATTGAGAATCATCTCGAGGATTTCAAGGCTCTCAAACCTTATAAAGACACATGTAAATTTTGTGGAGGATTGCTCTATTTTTGAAGAGGTTGTTAGTACCCCTGTGAAGCTAGAGAAATAGTGGAAAATCTCAAGTGAAACTTGAGGAGTAAATGTAGGCTTGGTTAAAGCTAAACCACTATAAATCTGTTTGTCTTCACTTCCGTTGTCTCTTTACATTTCATTTACTGCTATGTTGATACTTTTATCTGTTGTTGAGTTCATCTCAAGTTCTTCAACTTTCTACTATAGCCAACTGATATTTTATTAAAAATTCATTTTCCATAGCTATCTGATATTATTGTGTTAATCATCTAGCCTTCATTTACTTATCAAATATAATATTTCAAATATATTCATTGCCATAATCTACTTCTTCTTACCATATGATATACTTGCTATATTTGTTGTTCTTGTTTAAATTTTTATTAGGTAATTGTTAGCATTTTAATTATGGAAACTAATTCACCCTCCCCCCTAACCCTCCCCTCTAACCCTCCCCTCTCTTAGGTTGTCTTTTGGGTAACAATTGGTATCAGAGCCTAAACTCTTGTATAAGACTTAACCATCTTTGAGTTTTGATCTATGGCAATCACTGTAGAAGGGCAAGCAACAAGTAGACCACCTTTGTTTGATGGTAATAACTATGGCCATTGGAAAGAAAAGATGACCTCATATCTTCAAGCCACAGATTATGCCCTATGGATCATTGTCACTAAAGGCGCTAAAATCCTGACCAAATTAGTAGACAATATTAGCATAACTAAACCAAAAAAGAGATGAAAAAGATCAAAGACTATTACAAGCAAATGCTAAGGCCAAACTCACCTTATTTGTGGATTAGATTCCAAAGAATACAAATTTGATTGTAACACTACCAAAGAAATTTGGGACAAACTTGGAGTTACTTATGAAGAAACCAACCAAGTTAAAGAATCTCATATTGACATGCTTGTTGATAGTTATGAATTATTTAAGATGAAATCTGATAAATCTATTTCAAGCATGTTTACTAGTTTTACTGAAATTGTAAATTCTTTGAAATCACTTGGAAAAACTTATACTAACAGTGAGTTAGTGAGAAAATTCTTAGGTGTCTACCAAAGAATTAGGAAGCAAAAGTCCTTATTATAGAAGCAAAGAACCTCTCCACACCAGATTGGATGAGCTCATGGGTTCTCTTATGACTCATTAAATCACCATAAAGGACATGAAGATGATGAGGGTAAAAACAAAAAAGGAATTGCATTCAAAGCCTCATCCCATGAAGTAGAAAATGAAGACTCTAGTGAAGATTTAGTAGAAATCTCAAAAAGTACTGCACGAAAAGCAATCATGGAGGAAGAAGGCTTTTTAAGAAAGAGCACCAAAGATGACATCCAAAAAAAAGAAGCTATTATTTGATATGAGTGTAAAAATCGAGGACACATCAAGATAGATTGTCCTAAACTTGAAGAAACATAAAAAAGATTACGAACGAAACAAGATGGATATGGTAGCAACTTGGGGAGAAAGTGATGATGATACTTCAAATCAGTGTTATTAAAGGCGATAGGCGCACCAAGGCGCCAAGGTCTCCTGGGGCCTAGGCTCAAGGCGCAAGGTAAGGCGCAGGCTTCACCGAATTGAGGAGCACCTTGTATCGAAAAAAATATATAATTTAATATAAGTAAACAATTTAGGGTTCAACATAAACAAAATGAAATGTTAAATATTTAATATTTTTTAGAGATTAGGAATTAGGCTAATTTTTCTTTTATCATTAATTTGGGGTTGAATGCCTAATGTGTTGGCATCTGTAATGAGAGTAGGGATCTTCCATAGTTACACCATATTAAATCAATGGTCAAATTTTAAACAAAACCAATTAAATCAACAATAAAAAAAGCCCTCAAGACACAAGCCTTAGGCTAGTCAAGTGCTATCGAAGTTGCCTGGCCTGAAACACTACAAGGCGCAAACCTTGGGTCTAGACGGGACTTGGGCCTAGGCACACGACTAGGCACACCTTATCGAAGTCGCCTAGCCTGGAACACTACAAGGCCCAAACCTTGGGCCTGGATGAGACTTGGGCCTAGGCGCACGCCCTAGGCCGCCTTCAATAACACTAAAATGAATATCCACTTCTATATGTTTTGTTCTCTCATGGAGAACTAAATCTGAAGCTAACATAATTGCAGGCCTCTTGTCACAGAACAAAAGAGATGAGGTATCCTCCTCAAAGCCCAATTAAAGCCCAATTCTGCAAGAATAGATCTGACCCACAATATCTCACAAGTACCACGTGCCATAGCACAGTATTCAACCTCAGCGGAAGATCTAGAAACAACTATATGTTTCTTACTCTTCCATGATATAAGATGATTTCCATAGAAGGTACACAATCCAAAGGTAAAGCGTCGGTCAGTTTTGGAGCCAGCATAAGTGAAACAAGACAACCCAGACTGCAAGCCTGCGGAGAAGAATAGCCCTAAACTAAGAGTAGTCTTCAAATATCGCAATGTTAAGTTTTTGTTATTGACAATCCCATTTAACAAAACTTATTTCAGTTGTAATTTTATTCGATCTTTTATTTTAGTGAGGCCATGAGTATTTAGATGCAAATCCAACCCAAATTGTGCCTAGACAGAGGAGTTTGTGATCTTAATCTTTCCATGTTTGCCACTTCGTTGACTAAGTACAGGGATATCGCTTGAGCGGTGAAATGTGCGCTCGAGTGGTCTGCGCGATCATGTTTTTTCTATAAAGTGCGTTGTTCGTTATTTTTGGGGTTTGGGCAATCTAAATTTTCAGAGAGAAAGAAAAAACAAAGTGTTTTATATTGAAGACTATTTTATATGAGTTTCCTTGGTGTATAGAAGGTGATCGTTCGATCAACGAACTCCAGATTGTCGAACATCAAGGGTTGGTATTATTGTTTCGTTTACAAAAGAGAGAGTTGTTCTTTGGTGGATTCCAGGGAACTTGAGCCTAAAGCTTTGGTGGATCCCGGAGTGGCTCATCATCATGGATTCGACATCGGCGTTGTGAATTCAACGTTAAACAAGACAATTCCGAGGTGAAGACAGTAGTAGAAGAGGCACATTTAGGTCGGTTCAATTCGGGCATAGATTTGCTAGGTAATTGAGAGTACACTAGTGTAATTCATTTTTATCTTCTTAGTGGATTGTTTTGTTACTTTGGCCCGTGGTTTTTTTTATCACAATTGGAGGCGCTCCAACTGTGATTTTTCCACTTTAAATCGTTGTGTCAGTTTGTCTTTGATTGTTTGATTAGGATTGTCATTCGTTATTTAAAATTGAAACATAATCACAAATCAATATCTTGGGGTTTTTTATATTTTTCACGCGGGATATGATAAAAGCGCATCAAGATGAAATTTGTATGAGGTGCATGCATAAACTGACTTACAACACTTACAGCAAATGTCAAGTCTGGTCTAGTGTTGATCAGATAAATCAATCGACCCACTAAACGCTGATACATACCCAAATCACTTAATAACTCACTAATAAGCTTCAGATTAGGATCCATAAGAGCAGAGGTACGTTTACAACCCATCACACCGATATCTTGAAGAAGACCCAAGGTATACTTCCTTTGAGACAAGGAAATACCTTGGCAAGAATGAGCAATCTCAATACTAAGAAAGTACATGAGAGGACCTAGATCTTTGATGTTAAAAACATGGCTACGATCCTTTTTTTAACTTGAGCAATTCATGTAGCATCATCACCAATAAGAATAATATCCTCAACATTGACAAGCAAAATGATGCACCGTCCACTCGCTTGTCACCAAATGAAGCAGGTATGATCAGAGTGACATTAAATGAAACCCATAGACAAGATAACCTTGATGAACTGACTAAACCAAGCTCGAGGAGACTATTTCAAACCATACATAGATTTGCGAAGACGACACTTTCCAAGCATACTCCCCCTCAACTCGAAAACCGAGTGGAGGATCCATATAGATAGTCTCAAGTAATTTCCCATGTAGAATAGCATTTTTGACATCAGAATTTGATCTTAAGAAACAAGAAGTCGAACAGAGGTCAACTTTGCCATTGGGCAAATGTAGCTCCAAAATCTTGGCCACGGACTTGAGTGTAGCCCTTGGCAACCAAGCAGGCTTTATAGCAATCCACAGACCCATCAACAAGATACTTAATAGTGAATACCCATTTACACCTAACCGTCTTGGCAGAAAGAGGCAACGAAACAAGCTCCCATGTCTGATTGTGTTCTAACGCATCCATTTCAGCTTGCATAGCTGCCACCCACTTAGGATTTTAAAAGACCTCAACGACAGAGCAAGGGATGGAGACAAACTCAAGTTTGCCTAAAAGAGAGCGATAAGAACCTGTAAGACCATCATAAGAGAGATACTGGGAAATAGGATAATTAGTACTACAAAGCCAACCATAATGGGATGAGGCGGCGGCTCTGTCGAGATACTAAGAAAGCAGTAGGTGCAATATGAAAGCAACTTACGACACGAGAGGAGAAGAAGAGGTTGGCGGGGCCAAAGGCAACTAGTGTAAACCTCTGAGGTAGAGGCAAATGGAAGAGATGGAAAAGGGCTAGGAGTAGGGTAATTATTCTAAGTGTTGGAGATATCTATATCAAAGAAGGGAATAAGGCGAGTATAATGAGATTGGAGAGATGGTGGAGCGACTAGGAACTGCAGAGGAATGTTAGAACCAAAAAAAAGAAATCCTCACAAAAGTAACATCTAAAGAATTATAAAATGCCGAGACAACGGATCATAACACCAATACCCTTTAGATAAAAGGAATATCCTAGAAAAATGCAGCGAATAGGCAGAAGAAACGACCATATGCGATAACTTGGGAACATTCATACCACAAAGAAGACACCGAACCATAGACATAATATGCGATTTTTACATTCAGCCACCCCATTTTGTTTAGGTGTACGAGGACAAGTGAGCTGCTGGAGAATACCCACTTGATTAAGGTGGAAGTGAAAAGCATTCGAGATGTACTCCCCCCCATTATCAGAGCGGATATTCCGAACAACAGACTTAAATTGGGTCATTTGTAGAAACTGAACAAAAATCGGGAAAACCTCACATTTACACCGAATAAGATAAATCCATGTACATCAAGTGTGGTCATCAATAAAAGTTACATAATATCTATAGTCGAACAAAGCAAGTACAGGAGATGGACCCCAAACATCAGAATGAATGAGATCAAAAGCACACGGCGCACTAGTCATGTGAGGAATATAATTATGACGTGTATGTTTAGCCAACTCACAAACCACACAATGAAAATGAGAATCGTTACAAGCCTTATTTAAAGACGAAAAAAGTAAATATAAATATTGAAAGTTTGCATGACCTAAACGGGCATGCCATAAGGCTAAAGTTTTACTAGAAAAAACATAAGACACTGAAGTAGGCAAAACAGATGCTTGTAAACTAGATAAAAGAGGTAGTGGTGGCAAAGGAGGTGGGTCCCTGAAGTAAGACAGCCTATCGTACTCATATCCCCTGCCAAAAATCCTCTTCGAATTAAGATCCTGTAAAACACAAGAAGTGGGTAAGAAGATGACGGTACAATTAAAAGTTTTGGCAAGACAACTAACAGATAACAGATTATAGGCAAATTTAGGAACATGAAGAACAGATGAGAGATATATCAGGAAATAAAAAGACAACTCCCTTATGGGTCACAGAAGAGAGAGAGCCATCAGCAAGACAGATAGTTTGATCCATAGTAAGGGACCGAAGAAGAAAGAAAAGAAAACTTACTAGTCATATGATCATTAGCCCCTGAGTCCAGAACCCATGTGGGACGAGCAGACCAAACATGGAAAGTAGTAAAAGTACCTATGGCAAGGGTAGTTGTGGATGGGCCCGACTGAAGAGTAGTGAGAGAGCCAAGATGGGCTTGAAGCTGACCAATCTGAGTCTGAAGAACATGCAGGTTGGGAACACTAGATGACACTGTAGCAGGTACTGATTCCACAATAGCCGCAATGCAAGTGGTACCATGATTCTGAGCAAACCGTTGCTTCAACTCATGGTGAAACTTGAAACAACATGCCTTAATATGGCCAGTTACCCCACAATGATGACAAGTAATCTTCCCGAAAGAACTGCAGAAACCAGAGCTAGTAGCAAGGGCCATCTGATCGGGAACAGGAGAAGGCTCTAGGATGGTGGTGAAAGCAGACTGAACCAAATGGCGATGATGCTCGTCACTATCAATAGTAGCAAAGGCCTCATATAAAGATGGCATAGGTGAGGTGTTCAAAATCTAAATTGAAAGAGACTCAAATTCAGGTTTTAAACCCATAAAAAACTGGTAAGTATGTTATCGGTCCAAACGTTTAGAGACAATAGATGCGGCCTCCACTGGAAAGTCGCTCAAGGGCTCATATTGAGTCAATTCCTCCCACCGAGCCAGCAAATACCCAAAGAACTTTACAACCGAGAGTCCCAAAGATGTCTGAGAAACATGTGAGATATCCTGATAAAGCTCAAATATGCGAGCATCATTATGAGCATGAGTATACATCTGAGTAAGAGCCTTCCATAGACAGGGAACTATGTCACAATACATGAACACGTGATAAATCCGATCTTCCATATAGTTGAACATCCAGCCTAAGATAATACAATTATCAATATCCAGCCTAAGATAATACACTCTTAGGATCATCATCAGGAGGTTGGGCTTCAGTCATAAGGAGCCAATGAGACTTGCCTTTGCCCCCCAAATACAATTTGAGGAAACGACTCCATGCAGCAAAATTCTTCCCATTCAACAAGAGACATGTAATACAATGAACCAAAGCTTGCTGAGATAGGGAAAAATCAAACCCAATCAATTTACCAAGAATAAGAGATGCATCAATTCCACTAGAAACGGTGGAGTCAGTCATGATAACAATTGTTAGAATAGTAGAGAGAGGGGAAATAATATGTATTGTATTGAATGATAGAAGGCCTGTATATATAGGCTGAGAAAGAGTATCCTGTTAGAAATCTAACTATGAGAAAGAGTATCTTATAAGAGACCTAACTATAGCAATACCTAATATATCTAGGAAATCAATACCTAATATATGTAGGAATATATACCATATATACATTAACATCCCCCCTCAAACTCAAGGAGGATAAACATCTTGAGTTTGGAGATAAAAACTAAAACATGAAATAAAACTAAATAAAATAAAAGGCAAATAGATTGCAAAATCCGAACGAGAGCGCAAGGGCACTTGAAATAGATTAGAGGCTGGAACTAAAGCCAAGAGATAGTTTATGGTCGTGTCGGACCATTGTAGGAACTGGCTGAAACTAATGCCAGGACGATTTAAGGTCATGTCGAACTAATCTTGAGGCAGGTTTATGGTCATGTTGGACCATTATAAGAGCTAACGAGAATCATTGTTGGGACGGTTTGAAGGGTCATCTTGGGTGATGTAAGAGCTAACCGGAATCAATGTCGGGATAGTTTAAAGGGGTCATGCCAGACCGATGTAAGAGCTAACCAGAAAAATAATTATTTTGCTTATTAGAAAGAGTGCTATACAATATTAAATCAGTGATTGACACAATCATAGATTATATACATAATACTAAATATAAAAAGATTCTATATACTTTAATTTCTATATTCAACACTCCCCCTCAAACTGGTTTGAAGATATTTAACAATCGCAGCTTGCCAATGGATGACTAGAAGAAGTCGAAAAACACTCAACGGCTAGTTCAAATAAATGCTATCGAACAAATCTGGTAATCCACTAAATAAAAAAAAGTCAAAAAGTGCTTAATACATCAGTACCACACCCTAGAAAGGAGGAAAAAATAGGGACTGAACTGTCCTAAAAGAGCTGCCGAAGTGTCTATGGCTAGGAAATACTCTGGTCGGCAACCAACAAGACCCTGGTCGGCATTAGAGGCCAGAGCTAATGCTGGCAGATAATTTATGGTCATGTTGGACCGTTACAAGAGCCAACCGAAATCAATGTTGGGACAATTTGAAGGGGTCATACCGGACCGATGTAAGAGCTAATCGGAATCAAAGTCGGGACAGTTTAAAGGGGTCATACCGAACTGATATAAGAGAGCTAACCGGAATCAATGTCGGGACAGTTTACGGGTAATTTTTTTTTAAAAAAATAAGGAAACAATAACTTTTCTGAGTTGACGACGGAACCCTACGCTTTCTGACGCAGTTCGTTGATTTTCCGGTGATCGATTTTTTTGGGAGAACTTGTTTGCTCGCTTTTGCTTTTGCTTTTGCTTTTGCATTTCCATTTCCTTGCAATTCTTTTCCTTCTCGTCCCTTGAAGATGATGAGCAAGAGAACGTGATCGATGACCAAAACTTCTTTTTTAAATCAGAACACTTCTTTACTTTTTATATATAAAAAAAATAAAAAATCAACTTTTTAAAATCATCCCAAAACATCACACTCCCACAATAATTATACATGGCATTGGATCGCAGAACCTAATAATATCTTCATAGCTAAAGAAGCAAAATCATCAATGGTGATTGGAACAAAGACACAGGAGCTTAAATTACAACCCAGAGAACACAGGGTTCAAAGTTCTAGTAAATCCATTAAGGGCACAGCCCTAGACATCTAACCAGCCCTTGCTGGTAGGGCAAGAAGGTCTTCTTTTTCATCTCCTCCGCCTGTGCTCTATTTGCAGTGTAATGCAACTTGTGAGCCGACGGCAGAACCCTATGCTTTTCGACACCGTTCGCTGATTTTCCGGTGATCAGTTTTTTTGGGAGAACTTGTTTGCTTCGCTTTTGCTTTTGCGTTTCCGTTTCCCTGCGATTCTTTTCCTTCTCGTCCCTTGAAGATGATGAGCAAGTGAACGTGATCGATGACCAGAACTTCTTTTTGTTGCCTCTACCTCGCTTTTGCTTCTGTACGATAGATCCTTGAAGAATATCCACTTCTTCGAGTTCCTTCCAGACGATGAAGACCTTGAAGACGAAGCAGAGCCTAACGGTATTGTATCGATTGACGGAGTTTCAGCTTTTTTGTTCTCAGAATCATCCAACTCTAGAATGCGATGATGATGAGAGACCTCATTTTCTTCGTGTTCTTGCCATTGGAACTGTGTTGTTCATTTTGGTGACATTGACTGGATCTGACCGTTCAAGAACAACTCGTCGGCCGAACTCATATCACTCGGTGAGAACCTAGAAGAAAATTGGAACTCGAACGAGCCAGACTCAGCGTCATTAGTGTCGCCATTGTTGGAGAAGTGAAGGTTAACGTTTGGTTCGCCATTGTTACGGTTTGAAAAGAGGATTATCTCTGTCTAATTTTCCGTCTGAGAGAGAGAGAGTTGGGGTGGGCTTAGGGAGACTCATTCACAAAGCTCTCTGTCTAATTATTGTGTGTCCAACAAGCTAGTCAAACTCGTTTCAGTCCCTAAGCCCACCCCAACTCTCTCTCAAACGGAAAAACCCCACCACCTTTAATGTACTCAACTTTTTACTCGTTATTTTTTGTTTGTTTTTTCCTCTTATCATTCACTGACATGTGTCAGTGGGGATTGTGGTTGTGGGGGTCCTTTATGATTTCTGCTCTCGAACTCACACCAATAATTCTCTTTTCAAACTGTAACATTGGCGAACCAAACGTTAGCCTTCACTCCTCCAACAATGGCGACACCAACGAAGCTAAGGCCTCGTTTGGAAACAGTTAATTTAGTAACTTTGGCTAAAAAGGTAGGTAAAAAACTTGTATGTTTGGGATGACTTTTGGCTAATTACGAAAAGATGTGCAAAAGTAAAGAGAAAAGAATCTTTGACTTTTTAGTATGAGTGGTTGGCTTTCTAATTTAGTAACTTTTTGGCTAATTACAAAAGTAAGTCCGGCCTAAGTGCAGCTCGTTCGAGTTCGGATTTTCTTCTGGGTTCACACCGAGTGATATGAGTCCGGCCGATGAGTTGTTCTTGAATGGTCAGATCCGGTCGATGTCACCACAACGATCAGCACAGTCCCAATGACAAGAACACGAAGAAAATGAGACCGCGCATCATCATCGCATTCTGGAGTTGGATGATTATGAAAATAAAGAAGATGAAACTCATCGATTGATACAACACCGTTAGGCTCTGCTTTGTCTTCAAGGTCTTCATCTTCTGGAAGGAACTCGAAGAAGTGGATGTTCTTCAAGGATCTATTGTACAGAAGCAAAAGCGAAGGTAGAGCCAACAAAAAGAAGTTCTGGTCATCGATCACGTTCACTTGCTCATCATCTTCAAGGGGCGAAGGAAAAGAATCGCAAGAAGCGGAAACGCAAAAGCAAAAAGCGAAGCAAACAAGTTCTCCCAAAAACCGTCGTAGGAAAACCAGCGAATGGCGTCAAAAAAGTGTAGGTTCCGCCGTCGACTCACGAGTTGCATTACACCGCGAATAGAGCACAAAGGAGGAGATGAAGAAGAAGACCTTCTTGCCCTACCGGCAAGGACTGGTCGGATGTCTAGGGCTGTGCCCTTAATGGATTTACTAGAACTTTGAACTCTATGTCCTTTGGGTTGTAATTTAAGCTCCTGTGCCTTTGTTCCAATCACCATTGATGATTTTGCTTCTTTAGCTATGTAGATATTATTAGGTTTTGCGATCCATTACCATGTATAATCCTTGTGGGAGTGTGATGTTTTGGGATGATGTTAAAAAGTTGATTTTTTTATTTTTTTTTATATATAAAGAGTAAAGAAGTGTTATGATTTAAAAAAGTTAAAAAAATTAAAAAGTTAATCTTTCCAAATTACCTCAGAGTCTCTCTCAGTTATGTAATATTTTATTATAAAGTAAATTATTAAATTAAGTTTGTATAAGATTGCTATTCATCCTAAAAGTGTTTAATTATGATTTTTTTTAATACAATTTCTTATTTTTTAAATATGACAACGGAATAGGTTGAGGTCCGACAGGCTAAGCAAAAGGCCGCTTTGCGAAGGCGAAGAACACCAAGAGCTTAACCTATAACTTTGATACCATGTTAGAATAGTAGAGAGAAGGGAAATAATATGTATTGTATTGAATGATAGAAGGCTTGTATATATAGGCTGAGAAATGGTACCCTACTAGAAATCTAACTATGAGAAAGAGTATTCTATAAGAAACCTAACTATGGCAATACCTAATATATCTAAGAAATTAATGCCTAATATATGTAGGAATATATACCATATATACATTAACAACAATCATAGCGAAGCAAACAACCAGCCAAATCACAGCAAAGACCAGGAAAAAAAACGACGTACTATAAACGCTACTGAATACACCAGTAGCCAAACACAACAGAAAAAAAATCTAAAAAGTGCTAACCACATCAGCACACGAACCCTGGAAGGGTAAAGAGAGAAGAAAAAAAACCCCGAAAAGGAAGCCGCACTAGACCCAAGGTAGGGAGGGTCTAGTTGGCACCTAAGGAAGTTGCGACAGTGAGGAAGAGGGACTACCGAGGGGCTGGGAAGGAAGAGGAAGGGCTATCAAGGCTTGAGAAAGAAGAAGAAGGGCTTTCGGCTTCAAATGATGAAGTAGCCAACTTGTGTCTCATGGTTCTAGGAGAAGAAGAATCCACTCAAGATGAGGTAACTTTTAATTATGAAGAACTTGAAAGTGCTTTTAATGAATTACGTGATGAGTTTAGAAAAATATGTACTAAAAATAATGTGTTAAAAGAAATTAGTAGCATCCTCATCTAACAATGTAGATGAATTGAAGAAAAACCTTGTTTTGAAAAATGACCTTAGCACTATTTCTAATGAGAAAATTGTCTTAAAAAACAGTGTTGATGATTTAAATAGAACTCTTGAAAATTTTGTAAAAGAAAGAGATAACCTCAACAAGCTTCTTGGTAATCAAAGATGTGTTTTTGATAAAAGTATTAGCTATGATCCCATTAAGAAACAAAAGAACCTCAAAACAATTTTTGAAAAACACCTCTATGACACACCTCATATTACTTGTCATTATTGTAGGAAAAAAGGTCATTATATCTCTACTTGTCCATTCAATAAGAATATGAACATGGGAACTAAAAATATTTGGGTTGTAAAAGGAACTAACAATACCAACCAAAAAGAACCTAAGAAATCATGGGTACCAAAATCCAACATTTGATTATCTTATTGTAGGTATGCCTCAAGTCCAAAGCAAAAGACAAAAAGTGGTACCTTAATAGTGGATGTTCTAGACACATGACCCGAGACAAATCATTCTTCACTACTCTAACATCCAAAGAAAGGGGAATTGTCACTTCAGGAGACAACAAAAAGGGAAAAATTATTGGCATTGGTAGCATCGGTATCACTCTTAACCCTTCTATTGAAAATGCTCTCCTTATAGATGGACTTAAGTATAATTTACTTAGTATTAGTCAATTATGTGATAATGGTAATTGAGTTATTTTTGATAAATCACATTGTACAATTAAAAGCACAATTGGTCACAAAACACTATTTGTTGGTAATCGCCTTGATAATGTCCATGTTTTTCATCTCAATGATCTCTATGCTAGTGATATCAAATGTTTATATGTTATTAGTGATAGTAGTTGGTTATGGGATAGAAGACTTGGTCATGCTCAATTGCTAAACTTTTGAGAAAGGATTTGGTCGTTGAACTTCCAAAAATTAAATTCGAAAAAGATCGACTTTGTGGTGCTTGTCAACAAGGAAAGCAAACCAAATCATCTTTTAAATCAAAATCTCTTATTTCGACTATTATATCTCTACAATTGTTGCATATGGATTTATTTGGTCTCTCAAGAACATCTAGCCTTGGTGGTAAACATTATTGTCTTGTTGTTGTTGATGATTTTTCAAGATTTACATGGGTTATGTTTTTAACACACAAAGATGAGACATTTTCTTCTTTCACTAAACTTTGTCAGAAAATTCAAAATGAAAAAGGTTTTCTTATTATTAATATTCGAACCGACCATGGTAGAAAATTTGAAAATGAAAATTTTGAATTATTTTGTGATGAGCATGATATTGGACATAATTTTTCAACACCTAGAACCCCTCAACAAAATGGTGTTATAAAAAGAAAGAATAAAACCTTAGAAGAAATGAGTAGAACAATGCTTATGAAAGCACATTATATGATCAGGAAATCAAAATGATGGTTGATGGACACATACAAGGGAAACAAACTTGCATTAAAGATGCCTCCTGCTCAGAATGTTACCTAATTCATCCACAAAAAATAGGGGGAAAGAAAGAAAAACAAAAAACAAAAAACGAAAAGTAAATGTGAGGATTTTTACAATAGAATTTAGGTTAATGATCAAGAACTAGATGTAATTCAGGAAATCATATTTTGAATTTAATGGACTGTCAATTGAAATAATAAAATTTGCTAACTAGGTCCAAATGTCTATGAATTTGGTAATCAATATTTTGCAGACCACATACATATCCAAATCCCACTCTTTTTTAGTTGTTCTAACCACATAACAACTCATAAACTGGATCTACTTTTTACTTCAAATCCCATTTCCACAATTATTATTAGAATGAACCCAATTGTGAAAACATAAAAAAATACCCAGTCCTGCGAAAGATTCAAGAAAGACTTTTTTCAATTGCAAGACACCAACAAACAAACAAACAAACAAACAAACAAACAAACTTATATTATATAAATAAAAATCAACATTTAACATCAAACCCTCGATCTACTCCGAAAACACTTCCTACTACAACCTTGAAACACAAAAAAAATAAATATACTAGCCATGTCTTTGACGACAAACAGTATATTACCCACTATTCAGTAAATAGAGAGAGAGAGAGAGAGAGAGAGAGAGAGAGAGAGAGAGAGAGAGAACCATCTTTTGACGAGTTGCATTTTGCGGTGGTAACTTGTGGCGGCAGCTCTATTTAGGGTTTTGATGAGTACTGTTAGCGTATAGATTCTGAGACAGAAAGACTGTTTTATATATGAAAACTTTCGATTAATTTCACTATTTTTTATTTATAATATGAAAACTTTCGATTAATTTCACTATTTTTTATTTATAATAGTTTTCCTTAATATTTATAATAATTTTAGAAACATGATATTACGACATTATTTATATAGTGTTTTATAAGAGGTGCTCATGCTATAAATCAAAGGCCTTTTTTTGTTTTGGTCCATGAGAACATTTTTTTTTTTTTTCTTTGGGTACACAAGGATGTGCCTTTGAATTTGTTTGGATTCATGTACCTAGTTTTATATAGGGGTTTTTTTTTTTTTTTTTTTTTTTTTTTAAGGATCCCTAGCATTAAGATTTTATAGCATAAAACATCTAATATTTTTATAATGTCTAAAGTCCCTTCAGAGAAAATTCAATTCAGAGAAATTCTCTGACCTTTCTAAAGAAATTCTTTTTCTGGCCTTCCCACTCTCCAGAAAGAATTTTTTTGAACTTTTCACTCTCCAAAGAAATTCTGGACTTCTCACAAAATTCAAAGTTACTCAGTAAATAATCAATGTTGGTGAACAAAAAGGGATTGAATTGAATTTGCATACAATTACTAAGCTAAAATAATTATAATGAGTGACTATATATGTACATATATACCTGAAGCAGAGAGTGAGTGCGATGAGAGGGAAGGCAGTGAGGGCAAAAGTCTAAGGTCCCTCTAGAGAAAATTTTCTCCAGAGAAATTCTCTTGAACAACTCTTCCTTTTCTTTTCTTGTTTTGAATTTCCTTCATCTCTAAGCTTTTCTCAACCCTCTTCTACATTTCAGATCTTAGTTTTTTTCCCCTCTCTCTCTCTCTCTCTGTGTGTGAAGAAATTCCTCTATTTGGTGTACTATGAGTGTACAATTCGAAGTAAACACTTGAGGTTTCTGAGAATTTTAGATTTCTAGGGCTTCATTTTCAGTCTTTGTTTGGTCAATTTGTTTTGACTACATGATCAGTGTAGCTTTTGAAGTGAATTCATTGTTTGAGCATTTAAATCTCGTCAAGTGGACTTTGGTCTCTCGTCTCACCGATGAACTCATAAATTTTGAGGGACCTTAGACTACAAAAAAATTATTGTGGACCACCTCCCCCCCTTACTAAAAGTTGGAAAAGGATGTTAGACCAATTTTCCTTTTATATATGAAAACTTTTGCTGATTTGTGATTAATTTCACTATTTTTTATTTATATTCCCTTAATATTTATAATAATTTTAGAAACATGATATTACTACATTATATAGTGTTTTACAAGAGGTGCTCATGCCATAGATCAAAGGCCTTTTTTGTTTAGGTCCATAAGAACATTTCTTTTTTTTGTTTGGCTACACAAGGATGTGCCTTTGAATTTGTTTGGATTCATGTGTGTTATTTGTTGAACTCTAACTTTTTATTGTATAAAAGACTTGTTAGAAATTTTATTTTTTAGTTAATTCTATTAAATAAAAAATTATGATAAAGGAAGTATAATTTCACAAACCATGTGGACAATCAGATTTTCAAAGAAATTTCAAGAGATGTATTTATAATTTATCTATTTTTTATGTCATATGACAACTAACGTGGTATTTTCCTAATTTTGAATATAAGTTATCTTTAGGAATGAATTGAAAAAAACTTAACTTGAAGAACCAAAGTGGGAGGAAAAAAAAAAAATTCAAGAGCCAAAGTGAGAAAATGACTAACGAAAGGGGACAAAGTGTAATTTACCCACAGATTTATTATTATAAATTTAAATTAACAATTGAATGCATAATATAAAAACATCCCTCCCCGCCTTATTGTTAAAGGATGTAAATGGTTTGGTTCAATTTGGTAAGATGGAGGAAAAAATTAGCACCAAACGACATCATTAAGTTTTGAATTAGCATTGCTATGTAAAAAAATTTTGAATTAGTATTAGGGACCGAATTAGGAGAAAATTATAGGGGGTCATGATCCCCTTATTTTTGTGAAAAATATATTATTTTCCATAACAATTTAAAAAATATATATATATATCATTTTACATATAAAATAGCCTTCTAATATAAAATATATATCTCATTTTTCTCTCATCTTTTTATTTTGTATAAAAATAAAAATAAAAACTTTTTTATTCTATTAGAGATTGCTTCTATAGTATTTGATTTTTTTAAAAAAAATTTGTGTGTTTCTATTATATGATTTATATATCATGTCGTACATATATGTGTTTGTGTATTCAACAGAAAAAATTTATTCGTCTTTTGATCCTTTCAATGATGAAATCTGAATTCCGTCCCTAATTAACATAAATAAAGGATTAACCGGAAGTTTTAAGAGTTTTATAGGAAGTTATGAATAACTTAAGAGAAGTGGTAAAAGTTACTCTATAATGTCTCCCTTCCTAACTTTTATTGCAAAAAGCTTAATTTATTTGTTTTAATAGTTAAAGAATTATAATATAATAATTATTTAAATATAACATTTTAATCAGTTCAATTGAGTTCATTATAATCAATGAAAAAAAATTGGAATCAAAACAATCATACCTTATCAAAAATCAAAAGTTTAGTTAGTCTTCAAAGCAATCAATTTAATTTTATCGATTTTTCTTACCTTCCCTTTCATATTAAAATTATTTTTTTCATAAATTGTAGGCAAAAATTGAACCAAAAATTAGTAAAAAAATTAAAAAGATAAAAAATAAAAACTAAAATCACTCCACAAAACTACATCGAAGTGGGAAAGTATTAGCTGCATTTATGGATATAGAATGGGACTAGGCTAGGCAGAGTATTTACTAATAATTATTACATATTTAGCAATGCTTTTAATGTTGCATTTTTTTTCGAGTAATGTTAGAAATTCTAAAAAATTTACTAAAATTTTTACCAAATGTTTTATATGGGTCCCACATTCATGTAAGACATTTAGTAGAATTTTGAGTCTAGCATTTTGTTTTTGTTTTTTTTTTCTTAACGGTCTATTTAGCACATTGATTTGGGTTTTGCTACCATGTGAAATAAGAAGGAAAATAAAATACAATCAAAAGATAGAATTTAAGAGAAAAATAATAATACAATAAGAAGAAGAAGAAAAGTAATTCTAAAAAATTATGCCTAAAGGTCATTTTAAACATAAGAGGAAGCATAAAGGAAGTTTATAGTATTTGATGCACCCATCAGTGCATAAGCTTTCCATATAGGCATTTCTAAGAGAAATTAGCATAGTGTAGACATCTCATTTTTGACCGCTCTTAAGACTTGGGCGTCATTGATTGACCACTCGATGATGAAAGTTATGTTGTGCAAATGTTCGATTTCTTCCGCAAGAAGAGTTTCTAAATCCCAACTTTACACCCCATTTTTGACAAAACAGTTTTTGACCAAAACTATTTTAGACTTTAAAACCCTCTCTTTCAAAATATTTTTGAAATTATTTCTACGATGTTAGAGACTCGCATTTCATTTAAAATATTGCACTTTTCAGTAAACCGAGTAAGGACAAAGTGGAAATAAATGGAAGAGAAGTGAACTCTTTGAAAAATCTTTAAAAATATCTTATTTAGAGGTTTGGAGTTGGAGAAAATAGGAGAGGAGGAAAGAAAACTAGTTGGGGAAATGGTTGAGCTTGAAACCGTTGAGAGAGAACTGAGTAGCCTTCACTAAATCAGGTCTATCTCTTTGTACACTTAGACTTTAGTTGTGAGGCCACCACCATTGAAAACTAAACTTCCGGTGATTCAATTTAGACTCAAGAAGCTCCTAAAGCTGTGTGCGGATGGGGAAGATATCGTCGTTAGAAGTTAGGCATCAATTCCTGAGGGTAGCCATTAGCAACCTTCACTAAAATAGGCATATCTCTTTCCACACTTAGAATTTAGATATGAGGCTACCACCATTGGAAATTAGACTTCTGGGGCTTCAGTTTAGACTCAAGAATGACCTAAAACCAAGTCCGTATAAGGGAGATATGCCCGTTTAAAGTCGGACCTGGAAGTAAATTTTGTTGTCGGCAGTAAAGATTTGTGACGGCCGCCCACTATTGGTGGCTGGTCGACCACTACTTCTGGCCTGCCGACCACTTGTGTAAAACCCATATATTAGCTGCCAGCTGTCCCCCAAAAGCCCCAGCTGTTCCTATACAGATATTTCCTACCTGAGAGGCTGTTTTTCTATATATACCAGGCCAACCCTCTTGTTTTTAGGTTACAAAAATTTTCAAAAGTCCCAAAACTTGAAATTCTCTCTCTATCTCTATCTTGCAACACACACACCTTACCCAAACACTTCCTAAACCAATATTGGAGCTCTCCTTGCTGAGATTGTTGAGTCCAAATTTCAGCCCTTGAGAGTGTAAGCTTTGTGGTTTGTGAACAAAAGAGTAACCTTGCTTCAAGAGGTATAATTTTGGGCATCTTTACACTACTTATTTCCTATCTTTTCTTATTGTTTTTGGGCTGCTTTTACACTGTTTTTATGGCCTAAAACTTGTGGTTTAAAGCTACCAAAGGTGGAGAGGTTAACCATCATTCTTTAAACCTTGTTCTCTAAACTTTTGCCCTTGTGTTTCCCATTCTTTTCTCAACTTTTTTTGAGCTTTTATCATCAATTTCAGAGTTTTTGAGGCTAAAAATCATGTTTTGAGGCTCAAAAATGGAGGGGTTTAGCCACCCCTCCTATGGCTTGTTTACTAGCTTAAATTCTCCATTATTTTAGCTTAGTCTTTTTGGTATTTTTTCCTAAATTCCAGCATGTTTTAGGACTGTTTTTGGTTGTTCATTGCATTTGAGCCTTGTATTGCATGCTTGTAGTGTAATTGTGCTCATAGGCTTGGTGGTTTAGGCCTTAGCCACCAACTATTTGAGTTGATAGTGTTTATTTCAAGCTTTTCATACTTGTATTCATATCTAATCACCTCTGCAACCTCCCTCATTTCTTAGTTTTTTCTTTACTTTGAAAGTTGTTTCAAGCTACCTGCTTGTTTAAGCTTGAGATAGAGGTATTGTGCTTAATGGTTTAATCCCTTTGGGGGTTCATTATCAACGGCATGACACTTCTCTCATGCCTAAAATAACTCTTGGTTTGGTACTCCTTTCCATTAGAGGACTTAATCTTCACTTTTGGACCCAATTGATTAAGCAATGGATGGTAATTAAAATGGAGTAATAAAATTGGGACTAAAAGTGATGCAAGATAATAAAATCAACTTGGGTTCAATCGGACGTTAATTGAACCCGTTGAATCTTGAGTCGTTTCATACTTGTTAGTGATATAAACAGTTTAAGAGTCAATGTCAACCACTTGCCTTGATCAATCCATGATAGGAAGGAGGTTTAAAAGTCTTTTATGTTGCATTTATTGAAATTGTACACCTTGGTTCATAGGCCATCATGAAATGAAATTGTATCGATTGATGGCTTGCGAATTGAGCTTGCCACTCCTTTAAGCTGTTTGATGATAAGGAGGGGTAAGGTGTACAAATATACCTTGAGAATACCTGCTTGTGCTCAGATGCTTTCTATTGCAGGAGAAACTAGGCTTTAGTGGTCGGCAAGCCACTTCTTTTGAACGATACCCTATCTTTTGTGGCCGGCGGACCACTCCTTCTTGCTTGCCAGCTACGTGTGTCAGATTGAGCAGCAACTTTTTGGAACAAGATAGACTAGAGGTTGAGGTGAAAAGATGTTCTAACTGTGCAACAGAGGCATTTTAAGCAGAATAAGTTGGTCTTTTCGGTGGAAATCACAGATACATGAGCATTCCTTGCTTCTTGAGGCTGATTAGTTAGCTTAGTTACTTCTTTCATGTTGTATTCATATTGTAATTAATTAGTTAATTCTAATTTATAATTAATTAATTTGTGTAATTAATTAGTTAATTCCATAGAATAGTTAATTAATTAATTGGTTTTGTAATAACTAGCTAGCATAGTTAGTTTATTCAGTTTGTAATAATTAGTTAATTCGTTTTGTAATAGATAGTTAATTAGCTTAGCTAGTTAGTTTATTTGGACCTCCTGAACGAGGGCACAGTTGTAATAATATGTATGTCTTCCAACCCCACGTCTTTCTCCCTTTTATTTACCTGCTTATGATAATTAGTTTAGGGCATCATGTTTCGTTTAGCATTTCTCATGCCTTGCATCCGTTGTCTTGCATGCATTGAGCTCAGTGCATCATTCTAACTTGCATTGTTAGTTAATACTTCTTTGAATACGAGCTTAGACCGCATACTATCAAATTGATTCATATGCCATATTAGTAGCCGAGCTTAGTAATTGCATATTGTATGTGTTGCATTAGTCATATTGTATGGTTAGGATCATGCATTATTCTAACTTTGTCATCTTTTTTTGCTTGGAGTACTAGATGAGCTTTTAATTGTTTTAGCATATCACATGAGTGTGGTTGTTACCATGTCAAAGCATATTCACCATGAGGTTAAGTACTTAAGTGATAAACTGTTTGAATGCCTATGAATGAAGGCTAGTTGCTTGAATTGGGATAGTTTGATTAATGTACATTTGAGCCCACTTTTTCAAGTGGCACATTCACAAACTCTTTTAAAAAACAAACATGAAATCTATTGTTCCAATTCTTGCAAATTAGTCTATACCTTGTGTGCGTATCACATAGTAAAGTTATCCTAATAATTGGTACAAGAGCATATAATGTAAATAAAATTCACATCATGATTAGTAGAGGCCGATCTTTGATTGGGCAAGCAAGGGTGCTCAATTCATAACCTTCCCCTCTCGTACCTAAGTTCCTGAGCCGAAACAATCTTGGTGATGATAGACACGTGGCCTTTGGCACAAGTCATGGGTTTCTTAAATTTTTCAAAAATATTTAGGTGGCGACTCTGTATCTGGCAAAATAGTTTATTTTTGGCATTTTGATTCAAAATTGATTTTCCAAAAGATTTTCCAGATTTGGACTCTTTGATGTTTTTCTATTTCACCTTGCACTTGCGAGATCAGATTCAGAACCGCGAGAGTCCGAACTGTAGGGCTAGTCGTATCCGAAAGGAGCACAAAAAATCAAGCTACGCATAGATATCAATATGAGAAATGAAACATAATATGATTAAAAAAATATTATGTGAAATAAGAAAATTTGGTGATATAAGACCATCTTTATCAAAATAGTCAAATTTTTAGTTAAATTTTAACTAAAAGTCTATTTTTCTATTTTAGCTGATTATCTTTTCAAATACATTTTCCAACAAACTTTTTATTCTTTAATTCATTTGTTGAGTCATCTTTCCCTAACTACATGTAGCTGGTGGTTTGACGTTAAACTAAAATAGCTAGCTAAGAATTGAATTTGATAGTGTGTTTCTATAGTTTTGTGCTATAAAATAGTTAAGAGAATACTCTAATGAACTTGATAATAATGCTTTAAGATCGATTTGAATATTTAGAAGGAAAATTAAAAGATTTTAAAAAATAGTAATCATAAATTTATTGTTGAAAAAAAAAAAAAAAGATTTGGGTAATGTATGAAAAAGAGTTGGAAAATGGACCTATGGACATAGATGATAACCTTGTTATTAACATTGAAGATTCTTCTGACTCATCTATGGAGGAGCTCTTTATGTCCCCTGAAGGTTCTTTGCATGGGGGTTTGGAGGCTCTAATGACTAATATCACTCAAGGCCAAACTCCACCTCGTTCAGAACTTGGCGATGATCCATCTTCACTACTATCACATCTAACTTCTAGCTCATCTTCAGATAATCTTCTCAACAAAGGACTCACTCTTTTTAAACAAGTTCTACCTGGACTGCACTATGCTACTTGTGCCATTCCCCCTTTTGTTACAACCAAGTAGTCTGCAGAAAGTTCGCATGTGCCTTCTTGCTTGACAATGTCTGAACCCACTCTCACTATCCCCCCTGCTATGATAAAGAATACCCAACCTTTTTCTTCCTCAAACCTTTGTCAAGAGGAAACTTCATTATTGTTAGGTCCACCCCTGTTTAATCCCTCAAGTACCTCCACCAGACTTATTGAAGCCCAACCCCTTGTCCTCATAGGCCCCAAATGTTTCAGCCCAAAATTTTGAGTACCTTGGTCAAACACATGGCAACTAATTGTACCTAGTTTTACTGTTTCTCCAAAGGATCATCGCTTTCCATTGTATTGCCCCTGATTTTACAAACTCTATTTCTTTTGAAGGAGAAGAAGAGCCCCATTCTTTGCTAATTGATGAACCAACTCTCCAACCTATCTTGGCTCCAATTCCTCTTCAGTCTAGTTCAATAGCTCTATCATCATCAATGGTCACTACGAAGAAACGCTCCCTTGAACTAGAGCCAAAACTTTCCAGTGGTGCTAAGAGACCTAGACTCATTCCCTATTCCCAAATGGATTCTCCTCCAGGTATTTCAGATCTTTGTGATTTTTCCTTTTGTTTTGATTTCGGTTCCTTGTCTTTCTCTTTGTCCCCTCAACTCTTGTCTTGGTTCCCTTCCTCTTTTCTTATCCCCTTGAATCCAACTAGGTTTTCGGTGTTTTTCCCACAACAACCCCACTTAGCCCAATGAAAATTGTCAACTGGAACTGTAGGGGTTTGGGTTAGCCCTTGACAGTTCGAGCTACTTTTAAACTGATCCGCTCTCATGTTCCTGATCTAATTTTTCTTATGGAAACAAAATCTGATTTGATTTCTGTGCAGTCTAAGTTTTCTAAATCTAGATTTTTTAATTGTTTTGGAGTTGATCCCATTGGGCTTAGTGGTGGTCTTTAGGTAGGTTGGAGGTCTCATCTCAAACTCTCTTGTCTTGTGTCCTCTCTCAATTTTATTCTTGCTAAAATCTCAGATAAAATAGGTTTCTCTTGGCATATTGGTTTCGTGTATGGTCATCCCAATTTGGTATATAGATCCCAAGTCCGGTCCTTTATCTCCTCTCATATCTTGAGTTTTCCCAAATCCTTTATTCTTGTGTGAATTTTAACCAAGTTCTCTCATATGAGGATAAATGGGGACCAATTGCCTTTCCTATTCTAGAATGCTCCGTTTTTCAGATCTTTTTTGGATAATTGTGTCCTTTTGGAACTTAAATTGTGGCCCCTGGTTTACATGGACTAACAACAGAGATGGTGAGGCTTACACTTTTGAAAGGCTTGATAGGGCTTGGTGTAATCAAGCTTGGTTAGCTTTATTTCCTAGAGCCTTTATGGTCAACCCTGGTATTTTTCGGTCTGATCATGCTTCCATCTCCATTAATACGAGTCCACCTTTGTATAGTTTTCGTAGACCTCTGTATTTTGAAGCTTGGTGGCTTTACCACCCTTCCTCATTTGAAATCATCCAATTCATTTGGTCTCTACCTTTCATGGTTCTCCCTGCTTCATGTTGTTCAATACCTTCAAAATCATGAATAATGTTCTCTAAATGGGGTAAAGATAGAAATGTTTCACTCTCTGCTCAAATTGCTCTGGTTCAATCTCAGCTTTCTCGTCTTCAAAACAATCTTTTTGCTTCCTTGCGTTTGAAAAATCTCTTCGAGCTAAGTTGGATTTTCTTTGGAATTATGAAGAAACTTTTTAGGCTCAACGGGCTAAAGTGAATTGGTTAGCTTTGGGGGATAAAAACACAAAAAAAATTCATTCAATGACAAGAGTAAGGAGGTCTAAAAATCACATTTGGCATATAAAGTCTCCTTCTGGCTTGGTTATTCATGATGAAACGGAAATCAGAAATATTTTCTTCGACTATTTCCAAGGTTTCTACTCTTCTAGTGTTGATCCCTTTGATCAATAGCTTTCTCCTATAAATGTATAGTCATCCTTATCTCCTGCCCAAATTGATTTTCTAAACGAACCTTTCTTAGCTTATGAGATAAAAAATGGGCCCTCTCAAACCACCTGGTCCTGATGGCACACCTCCTATCTTTTTTCAAAAATGTTGGCATATGGTATCTATCTCCATTACCACTGCAGTGCTCTCTTTTCTCAATTCTGGGCATATGCTTAGGGAGGTTAATCGAACTTTCATCAGTTTTATTCCCAAAGTACAAAATCCAAAATTAGTTGATCAATATCATCCTATTAGCCTTTGCAATGTTTTGTATAAAATCATTTTTAAAGTACTTGTTAATAGGCTCAAAATGATTATTAACTCTCTAGTCTCACAATTTCAAAATGGTTTTGTTTCGGAGAGAGTCATTGCTGATAACATTTCCATGGCTCAAGAGCTTTCTAATTTTGTGAAAACCAAAAAACTTTCCAAAACTTTTTATGGCACTCTAAAACTTGATATAAGCAAAGCTTTTGATAGAATCAACTAGTTTTTCTTGAGAAAGTTCTTACAACTTTTGGCTTTCCTCCTAAGTGGGTTTCACTCATCATGTAGTGTGTCACTACAGTTTCATACTCCATTTTAGTTAATGGTTCATTCACTTCTAACTTTGTGCCTAAGCAGGGGCTTAGACAAGGGAACCCTTTTTCACCTTACCTTTTCATTAGTTGTGCGGAGGTTTTCTCATCTCTTCTTATGTCAGCTTAACTTCTAAACAAATTGAAGGTGTTAAAATATTCAAGACTGCACCATCTATTTCTCACATTCTCTTTGCGGATGATAGCTTCCTCTTCTTTAAATCACCCCCCATGTAGGCCAAAATTTGAAACAGATTTTAGACACTTATTGTCAACTTTTTGGTCAAGTCATCAATCTTCACAAATCTAATCTCTTTGTCAGCCCCAATACGCCTTATGCCCTACAACAATCTTTATCTCAACAACTAGGTATATAGTTTTGGCTGTTAATTTTGGCAAGTATTTGGGGATGGAGCTTGATGTAGGCCCCGTTTGGTATAGCTTTTAAAACAGATTATAAATTATAACTTAATATATTATAGATTATGACTTTAATCAGAAGCTGTTAATCTGTTTGACATAGCTATTGGATTATAGATTTAAGTTATTGAGTAATGTTTGTTAAATAAGCTATGAAATAGCTTTTTGAATTAACTTTTATTTTTTATTATTCACTACTTGTCTACATTTCTCATAAATAATAATAATAATAATCCATAGTCCATTTTAGTCTTTTTCTATATTTTAAAAAATAAAAAATAAAAAAAATCTAAGAGTATAACCTTAAATAAATATATCCACGCTAGAAGTCGATAATCAGAAGCAAGAGGTGAGCAGCTTCTGAGAATTAGCTTTTTGAGTTAAAATAAGTTGCTAGAATCAGAAACTATTTTAAATAAGTTTAACCAAATAGTCCAAAATAGCTTTTCCAAAGCTAGAATCTATAAGTTGGCTAAAATAAGCCACACCAAACACCCCCATAGTGTCTGAAAATGAGGAGATTTTTCATCATCTCATTGGAGAAGTAAGGTCCAAATGCCTAGGTTAGATTTCTTTTCTTCTTAATAAAGTAGGTCGACTCACTCTTGTCAAATCAGTGTTGGTTCCTATCTTGATTTATTACCTTTCCATTTATCATTTTCCTAAATATGTTTGTAAAAAAAATCTTTTCCATTATCTCAAATTTTGTTTGGATGGGTCATCCAAACAAGAGGTCAATCCATTGGCTAAGTTAGGAAGTAATTTGTTAGCCTTTATCCACTGGAGGCCTTAGATTAAGAGACATCTCTCTCTTTAACCAAGCACTCTTAGATAAACAAAGCTAGAGAATCTTAATGTCTCCTGATTCTCTTTTCTCGTCTTTCTTCTGAGCTAAATATTGTCAATCTTCTTCTTTGCTTTCCGTTCACATGGCTTCCTCCAGCTCTTGGTGTTGGAGAAGTATTATTTTTGGAAGAGAATCTTTGAAAAAAGGTATTCGTTGGCAAATTGGGAATGGGAAGAACATCTCTTTATAGCATGATCCTTGTGTCATGACCTGAACCCGCTCCTATGGATTAAGGTCATAACCGGCCAGTAATCAAGGGATTACCTGCGGCCTCAAACCAAATAAGACATATTTTATCAGAGTTGAGGGGCCAAAACGGAAGCAAACTTACAAATTGTCCATAGAGCTGTGCTTACTTGGTATAGCAAAATCATTCCAAAAGCATTTCATAATAACTCACACATACACATAGAGTTAATCTATATCCAGGAACTTTCAGTTATGCAGTCAACCAAACAAAACTTATATACAAAGGTGATCCAGCGTTTTCGCTAACATAACAAAAATATAACAAAAGAACAAAAGAGCGAAAACAAGTCTCGCGTGTGAGACGTATGGGCTGAGTCCTCAAAACTTTGACTGTTTCTCGCATACTTCATTGAGGCCGGGTTTGAACATCTCTTGGCTCACCTACAGACACATGAATGAGAGTGAGCGAAAGCCTAGTGAATAATATCAAATAAAGAAGATACATTAACGAAATTTGAAACAGATACATTGGATGCCCTTGGGCCCAATTCATGTTTCTATCTAATGTATCAAACGACTACAAATCCAGACATATCAAACGGCCTTCGGCCCAATTCATTCGTATCAAACGGCCTTTAGCCCTATCATTCATATCAAACGGTCTTTGGCCCAATCATTCATATCAAACGGCCTTTGGCCCAACCATTCATATCAAACGGCTTTTGGCCCAACCATTCATATCAAACGGCCTTTGGCCCAATCATTCATGTCAAACGGCCTTTGGCCCAATCATTCATATCAAACGGCCTTTGGCCCAACCATTCATATCAAACAGCCTTTAGCTCAATCATTTATGTCAAATGGCCTTTGGCCCAACCATTCATATCAAACGTCCTTTGGCCCAATCATTCATGTCAAACGCCCTTTGGTCCAACCATTCATATCAAAAGGCCTTTGGCCCAATCATTCATGTCAAACGGCCTTTGGCTCAATCATTCATATGAAACGGCCTTTGGCCCAATCATTCATGTCAAACGGCCTTTGGCCCCACCTTTCATATCAAACGGCTTTTGGTCCAATCATTCATGTCAAACGGCCTTTGGCCCAACCATTCCTGTCCAACGGCCTTTGGCCCAATCATTCATATCAAACGACCTTTGGCCCAATCATTCGGCATAACAAATATTGTCCACCTTTCAAATTAACAAGTTTATGAAACTCAAATAAGAGTAAACAATTGGACAAATGACATACTTCAATATCTTTATTAAGATATTACTTACAGTGTTCTGCCGGTGGATTCGCCCTTGTGCTTGACCCTACACAATACATAACACATATTGGGTCATGAGCTGTTCAATCCGTTCCTAACTTACACATTCCTCTTAGGCCTCTTTCTTATCTTCTTGATTCATTTACAATGCTCATGGTTGTAGACGTCCCCGAACGTCCCGGGAGGATGACTCCCGTTTTGTTCATTGGGCTTACTACAGTTCAGGACTCAAATTGTCACAGTTCTTAATCTGAACCAAAGAGTCCAAATCCGGCAAATCGTTTTGAGAAAAACAGATTTTCTAGAAAGAAGTGTCGAACATGGACTGTTTTTCCAAATACAGAGTCGCCACCTAAATATTTATTCTGGGGGAATTTAGGAAACCCTGACTCGTTTGCCTAAGGCCACGTGTCCGTCATCACTAAAGTTGCTTCGGCTCGAGAACTTGGGTACGATTGGGGAAGGTCAGCTATGAGCACCCCCGCTCGCCCGATCAAATATCGGCCTCTACTAACCATGAGATCTTGTTTTGAAAACATTATGCGTTCTTATTCCGGTTATTAGCCTAGATTTACTACGTGATGCGCACAACAAACAAGTATAGACTAAGTCGCCTAAATTGGAACAAAATATTTCATGTTTGTTTGTTTGAAAATGGTTTGATGGTGCTACCCATAAGTAGGCTAAGACATGAATTTTGCCACCCTCAAGTGGGCTTAAAACTCGCATTCGATGCATTGTTCCAATTTAAGTAACCCAACCTTCACCCACAAGCATTCAGGCAGTTATATCACATGAGCACATAGCCTCATGGTAAGCATGCTATCATGGCAACACTCACACTCATGCAAGGATGCTAAAGCATAAACACTTACCGAGTACTCCAAGCCAAAACAGAAACTAGTTAGCAATCATATGCATAATCCAAGTTCATGTTAAAATGGCTAATGCAACACATGCAAGATGCAACTACAATAGGCTCGGCTATTCTAAGATGGCATATGATGATGTTATAGCTAACACGTATTCAACTTGGAATTGAAATACAATACAGTTAGTATGATACGCCGAGCCTGGTGGATACAAACGAATGAATAGATGCAAACATGCTATCATGAGTATGCTAATTGAAACATGCCCTAAACTAACCATCGAAAGCTAGTAAATAAAAGGGAAGAAAGACGTGGGGTTGGAAGACATGCACACACTCACACACACTTATTACACAATTGCCCTCGCTCGGAGGGTTCGAATAAATATTACAAAACAAATAAATAATTAACTACTCTAGCTAATTAAATATTACAAAACTTCTAATTAATTAACAAATTAACTAAAAAAGGGAAGATGGCCGCAGCCTCGCCTCGGAATGATGAGATGATGCATGCTCGATCCGTCTCGCCCGGAAATCCATCGCCATGACACATGTTGCCTCTATTTTCCCTACTCTGCTCCTCTAAAAATTGCACAACTCCCAAGGTATGCTCCATGGACACTGTGGAGCACCACCGACCAAGTGGAATCATCACCGGTCATTGGGAATGGTCATCGACCATTAGTATAGCTCTCGGTTATCCATATTTGGTCGGTCGGCACTGAGAATGGTCGGCCGGGCAAATCTTCATGTAGAAACCTGTTTTGACAGCAGCAGAGGGCAAAACATGGCATGGCAATGCATTTCAAGCAAATATATGCACCAACCCACTCCTTATCATGTTCATGACTCAAAGGAGTTTGGGACTCGACCCTTGGACCACCAATCGTGCATTTCAATGCGTGATGGCCCAAGAAGCCAAGTTGTGCATTTTGATTTCAAATGTAATGCACACAAACAAACACATAAAGCCCAATCTCTATCACTTGGTCAAGAGACAAGGCATGCATACAAGATGCAATACAACCTAGGCATGGAACTAAGCATACAATACGAACATGAGGGCAAGCATGCAAACATGAACATGGACAACACACAAACATGTAACAACATGATGAAATGGAGCAAGCATGCAACCATATACAAGACATGTGAGCAACAACATGTGAAGATGGTCTTACACTAACTTGGACAGCTGTCTACTAGGTCCAAAACAAGGGCCAACAGGCTAAAGAATGGAAACCAAAACACATACAAATAGGCATGCATGCAAGGTCCAACACTTAGGCACATAGAGACAACTTTTAAGCACACTTAAAAGAGGAACAACATGGGCATATGGCATGCAATGTAAGCTCTGAAAATCATGTTAATGATGGTGCCAAACCAAGCAAACAAGACAAGCATAGCATACAACAAATGGTCTAAAGCCTAAGGCTCACCAAAGAAGCATTGAACTACACTTAGTGCAACCACACGTGGCATGAATTAAGTGATCGAAAAGAGATGTGACATGCTAAATGAGCCTCAAAACCCACCTAGATGGCATCTAAATGGCTTAAGTATGGAAGCATGCACAAGGGCCCAAACAAGGAGCATAAGACAACAACCTCTTAACGCATTAAAGGGGTATCAAATGCAAGCATATAGGCATGCCACAAGGACTGAAATAACATGACAAGTGGTTCCAAACCACTGAAATGATGCAAGGATGGCATGCTAGAGGGGTCAATGCTCAAGGCATACAAGAGAGTTTGCATAGTAGCTATACAAAGCAAAGCATGGATGACTCAAATGACCAAAAATAGTCCCTTAGCATACTAAAACAAGCATAAAAGCTTCACAAAGCTAGACCAAAACACATGAGCATGGTAGTCTAAATGCTAGGCACATGTTAAGACAAATCATGGCATTACAAGACATGTATGCAAGCTAAGCATGGTGTGTCTAAACCAATCAAAAATAGTGCTATATCATGGCATAATAAGTACAAATAACACTTAAGACATGGCCAACATGAACTTAAAAATGGTGCTCACACATGAGGCTAAAATGGCGCATATTGAAGGCAACAAGGAGAGGGGATGGCCCTCTCCTTCTTAGGACCTCAAACCACCATCCTCACCACTGAAATCCATCAAGATTTCAGTGGTGAGGAGGCCCAAACAAAGTGGTCCCGGAGCTCACCAAAAATAGCACAAAATGGGGGCCAAACAAGGCCTAAGAGGGGGTAAACGACCCCAAACACAAAAGTGGTCTGAAACTAACTTCAAGAGGAGCTCAAAATAAGACTTTTTTTCAATTTATGACCAAGCCCAAAACAGCATGCAAGACAGGCTAAAAGTGTGTGCAAAAACGGGGAATAAAGAGGGTAAGAAGTTACCTTTGAAGACCAGCAAGAACCAGCAGCCTTTAGACCCAAAAATGCAACCCTCAACCTCTGAAAATCAGCTCCAAGGTGCTTGGATGGATGATGGAGGTGTTGTGCTAGGAGGTGTAGTTCAAATGGCCAAGAACTAGACCCTTTTGCACCCTCTAACCCACACAAATGTAAAGAGAGAGAGAGATATAGAGAGAGAGTGATATATATATATATATATCTTATATATCAGATTTTTCAACCCTTGAAATGGAAGAAGAGGCTCTCCTTATATAGGCCAAGGCAAGGTGCCAAGCTTCTAAGAGAAGCTAGAAAGGTGCAAGCTTCTTGGAGAAGCTAAAAAAAGGTCAAGCTTCTTGGAGAAGCTAAAAAGGGCCAAGCTTCTTGGAGAAGCTAAAAAGGGTCAAAAGGTTCAAGCTTCCTCAAGAAGTTAAAACAAAGGTCAAGCTTCTTGAAGAAGCTAAAAAGGGTCAAAAGGTGCAAACCTCCTCAAGAAAAGGTCTCGGCCAGAAAAAGTGGCTAATCGGCCAACAAAGTTGGCCGACCGACCACAAAATGTGCCGACCGACCATCAATAGTGCCGACCGACGATCACCAATAGCCGGTGGCAAGAAAACAGGGCCGGTGGCCTCAAGACATGGCCGGTGAGGTGTGGGGATGTCCAATCAAGCCATTCCCTGCCCTCAGAAGCAAAAATAGAAGTCAAGAGGTCTTGAGGCAAGGCACGCGGCCGAAACCTCCGAGAACTCAAGACGAACACGAACATGGATGATCACCAAGTGTTCAAATGGTGATGTCCAAGTCTTGAGGACGGTCAAAAATGGGGTGTCTACAAAGGTATGCCTAAGAGTGCTTAGAAATGAAAGGGAACGAAAAATGAAGCACAAAACAACTTCTCAAAATTTCTGAAACAGGGCTCCCCGCTCGAGTGTAGCTTTGGCCGCTCGAGTGGACCCCTTTGGTCTGCAAAAGTACTGGTTGCCTCATTTTTGCGCTCGAGCGTGACTTCAGACGCTCGAGCTGGAATTCAAACGTGTGACTAGACGCTTGAGCGTAACTATCCCTACTCAAGCGGACATCACATCTGCAAAACTTCTGGGAACTAACATTTCACGCTCGACCGGCCCTTCCCCCGCTCGACCGGACATGCCAAATTCTAGAATTTCCAAAATTGTTCTTGAAGTTCAAACTTAGCATTCAAAGGCCCAAAACTTATGTTCTTGGTTCAAAAACGTGGGAACAATTTATATATCATGAGGGCAAAAGCAATATGAGGCCAACTATCCAAAATCATGGTTTAATTCTCAAATCTTTTAACATTCTTCTTGACATGGTCAAAACTCATGCATTCTAACCTCATACAACTCCATATCCCTATGGATCATTCATACATGTGTAGTCTAGACCCCAATACCATTTCAAATGGCACAAATGATGCTGATTCTTATGAAACTCAACAAAACCATGCTTGCATATATAATTCAACACTCAATTTCTCATATTCAACTTGTTACATGCTTGATCATGCAAATTCATGGCAATTCTATGCATGCATGTGCATATAAACTTCAATTCATCATAATCAACACAATTCACATTCTTGGTTACAACATAACTTGAATTCACAAAATTACAAACTCAAACTCATGAATTTACCCACCTAAGAGTTCCAATCTTCCAAATTATAGTTAATTCTTGAGTTGATCTTCAAGATCACCAAGCCCCTTGATCAATTCTCTATCTTAAGCTCCCTCTCTCTCTAACATTGTCACACACTCTCTCTCTCTCTAGAGTGTAATCTCAGCCAATTTGGAAGAAATAAGCTCAAAAAGAAATAACATGAGGCTATATAGGCCTTTATATATGATTGCCTAATCAAATTTGATTAAGGCTAAGTAATTGAGCTTAATTTTTAATCGTTCTGAATTTAATTATTTTGATCTGAATAAATTTTCAATTAAATTTCACCGTAGGCTCCAAAAATTATGCTAATCATAGTGGCGTAGTCAATTTCAGTTTCTAATGCCTCTAAGGCCTTCAATTTAAATTTTAAAGCAGAAAATCAAATAGATTTTCCTACGGTGAACAGATAAAATTACAAAAACACATATAATCATATAAAATTTCACTCAAAACCATATCAAGCATATAACCACAATCATAATTAAGGTCAATTAGCATAACACGGAATAGGGTTATCACACCTTGGCTACCCTTATGTTGTCTTGTTACCCTCTCATCTTTGATTGACTCAAAGAATAATCTGTTGCTTGATAACCGTTGGGTTTCAGACCTCATAAATCAAGATCTTTACCAATGGAACTCAACACTTTTATCAGCCTCACTTCCTCCTTCCATTGTACAATTGCTACAAACAATCCCTCTTTCCAATTTTGGATTTCCTGATAGACTTATTTGGAGTCCTTCTTCTTCTGGTGAATTTACAGTCAGGTCTGCCTATCACCTTTTATCACATTTAAAGTCTCCAACCTGTTATATTCTGGAACAAATTTCAAGAGGTGATGTCATCCAACCTTGTTTTAGGAACACTTCTTCTCTTAACAAAGTGATTCATCCTGCTTGGCCTCTATTTACTTCGAAGCAACTTTGGTCTCTTCCCCTACCCTTCAAGATCCGATTTTTTATATGGCAACGTTGCCATGATAGACTTCCTGTGAAACAAAATTTGGTCATTAAAGGCTTCCGTGACAATTTAACCTGCCCTCTCTGTCATTCTAGCTTCGAATCTACCACTCACTTATTTCTAAGTTGTGAATTTGTCTAACAAGTGTGGTTTGGTTCTTGTTTGGGTTTATATACACCCTCAAATAGTGCCACTCATGTATCCTATTGGTTGGGTTCTTGGTTTTCACATCTTAACCTCTCTATTAATAATGACCTTGAGATCTTGTTTTAGATTATTGCTATCCTTTGGGCTATTTGAAAGTTTAGGGGACGATGTGTATTTAGCGGCAAGAATTTTACACCTCTATAATTTTTATTCTTAGCCAAAGACATCTTCTCTTCTCTCTTAAAATCTAAAGAATTTCTTAGCTACTCTTCTTCTTCTTCTGGGATGCTCAATATTCAAAGCTTTACTATCAGTTCTATATCATTGGCAACCCCTAATTCTTCCTCCAATTCCTCTCCTTTCTATCTTTTTAATCCTTCACAAAACAGTTGTGATTGCTACTCTCTCCCTGTGGACCTTCTTTGTAGTCATATGGGTAATTCATCTCCTTCAGGTATGGGTATTGGCATGGTTGCCTTCCTTAACAACACTAGGGTGGGCTCATTATTTAAATCTTTGCACATGAATGCCCATGATGCTCTAGTTGCATTGGTTTTGTATGCTCTCAAGTGGGCTAAGGACAATAATTACTATCATGTAAATGTCTTTACTAATGCCAAATTTTTGTTTGAACAACTGAAGGGAACTAAGGACATTGAAGCAAGCTCGGTATCATGGATTTTTTATATTTGTTTTGTTGCGCAGCATCTTCACTCTTGTAAAATTTCCTTAGCATGTACAAATTATCTTCATTCTGTTAAGAGGTTGGCACGTTTTGCGGCATTTTCTCGTATCCCGGCTTATGGAGATGCGCACTTTCCTTTTGATAATGGTTAGGCAGTCGGAAATGTTTTGCTTTATTTTGATTTTCTTGTCTGCATGTAACCATAATCAGTTAGTTTGCTAGTATGATGTATGGACTACTATGTACTATTTTACATTTTAATTGAAGTTCTTATTTCTGGCAAAAAAAAAAAAAAAAAAAAGTAGTTGAATTTCCTATCTAAAAAAAAAAATAGTGGAAATTAGGATAAATTACAAATTCACCTTCTGAGATTTGCTTAAAATACAATTTATCCCCTGTAATTCTAGAAATTGCATTTTGTCCCTTGAAATTTCTAATTTCATAATAAATGACCTCTATTATTAATAAATAATCAAATCAATTAACAAATTTTAATAATATCATAACTTTATTTCAATTAATAATTCAGATAATTTTATCAATGTATAAAAGAGCAGTTAAAAATTTTATTTTTTCAATTAATTATGTTAAATAAAAAATTCTGACAATGGAACATTTAGAATTTTCAAAATCACAAGACAATTCATATTTTAAGTAAATCGCAAAAGATATATTTGTAATTTACTCTTGAAATTATGATAAAAGAATAGATAAATTACAAATACACCCCCTTAAAGTTCGATTAAAATACTTAATCATCCCTATGGTTCTAAAATTACATTTCATCTCCCGAGATTTCTAATTTTATAACAAATCGCTCATTTTATTAATAAATCATAAAGTCAATTAACAGTTTTTAATGATATTAGAAATATGTTTTAATTAATAATGTAAATAATTTTATTGTTATATAGGAGAGCAATTATGAATTTTATTTTTTAAGTTAATTCTGTTAAATAAAAAAATATGAAAAGGAAATATTTGTAATTTTTTAAATTACAAAAAACAATATGTATTTTAATCAAATCTTAGAGTGTGTATTTGTAATATTTGTAATTTATCCTAAAATTTCTACAACATTTTTCAGGAGTTTATTAACAAGGGCAAAGATTTGAATTCAAAGGTTAAAAACCTAAAATATAATTGTGGGATATGCTCGTTGTTTCACACAGTTCCATTTGAATTCACTCTATCCGGAGTAACCATAAAACCACTAAATTAAAACTAAAATATCACACAAATAACCAACTCTTGAACACTGTTAAACAGATCGAGAATTGTGGTATGAAAGGTAAATTATTGTTTCAAACAAAAGAGGTATTTCAAATTCACAACTACTATCAAGCATGACCTTAATTTACAAACAGGTGAGAGCTACAACAAGAAGCAAACATAATGGCAGACGGAAAACAATACAAGTTCTGCCATATACATCCCTTCTCTAGCTTCACCCCTATCAAACATAACACTATAGTAACCAAAGCCAAGAATGATTTGCCTGAGAAGAGTCGAACAAGAAGGATGACCTGCCATCCCCAAACGCTTCTCATTTGGTGGTAGTGGGCCCACGTGAGCTCCGACTCACCAAAGACGCTCCTCCTCTTGATCAAACCATTTCCCCATCATCGCCACGATCATGAATAATGGTGCATAGACAAACCATGACCATTTATGTTTCCATTTGAGGATTTGTGTGCACCGTGAATTTCTTGATACATGGGTAGTTCCTTCTCATGATGACCATAATTTCTGTTAGAGTTCATGGGCAAGTGATCGGAGCCTGATAAGTTGGCAGAAGGATTGGTGGCATTACTATCGAGCTTTTTTGAATTAAGAAAACGACCTCCGCAACCTCTTGCCCTTCTCATAGTATGTTGGTGTCGCGATTCATGAAGATATATGGCTGAATTAGCAAGAACAAAACCAACATTTATTAGATAAATGGAAGTTGTTGAATAGGAACATGATAAATATATCTGACTAGAATACTATAGAAGATTCTAACAGAAATTTGAGATGGTAATACAAATCACTAAAATCAAAATTAAAGGTGAAGAAGCAGAAGAAAACTCTAGAAATTCCATCTAGATTTTCTAGGAACAACCCCCTAATGTAAGGTTATACAAAGCACCAAACAAAATCACAAAAAACTTCATATAAATTCTTGAAAACTTCATATTTATGATTGTTAGGCTCTCCCAATAATATTAGGAAAATGATTCACAATTTAGGAAACCACAAATTTTTTAACAAATAGAATATTCTTATACAAGCTCCATATTCCCAGCAACAATATTTGACAGTAACACAACCCATAAATCAATTCCACATCCCATGTTCAGCAAAACTTAAAATTGCTAAACTAAGCATAAACAAATCAGTCTAGTAGCATTCTAACTTAAAAAATAAGTAAAAACAAGACTCAAGTTAACCTTCTTGGCTATATAAAGCTCAAAAGGTGGTCCATTTGAAATTCGAGATTTGTCCGTCAACATAGTTGTTAGAATCTTACAATTATCAATTTAAATCTTAGGCAACAATTAAGTTTCGTTCTTAAATGAATCCCAAGGTTGAATCACATGTTGTCAATAATTTTAATAAATCTACGTGAATCATAAGAATGTCATGATTCACGATTCAAAGACCATTCATGTGATTTAGTAGTCTTCTAATTTTGATTACCACAAAATTACCTTTGTAGGACCTTTTTTTTTTTTTGAAACAGCCAAGAGAACCCTTTATTGATGAACAACCCATACAAGATGAGAATACAACAAAAAGGGATAAGACGGTTTGGAGAGGGACCAAACCGAAAAACCAGAACAAAGAAGAAGAAAAGAAGAGAACAAAGAGCTGGGAAGTAGGACAAGGGAGCAGAATCTGAAGCTCAGGCCATCTGCCCAGCAGCCACAACAAAGAAGAAGAAAAGAACAGATAAATAACTGCAATATGTGAGGGACAAACCAAAGACCCAAAGACCAAATTTATATAGCAAAGAAATTTCACGACCAACCCAAAGCAAATTTCAAAACAAAGCCAAGAGAAGGGCAAGCAGACACCATCTGAAGAACAGCAGACAGAAAGAGAACTCCAGGATACAGACACAAAGACACCATCTGATGCAGCCCACAGACCAACCCAAAACAGCCCCAAAGACACCATCTGATGCAGCCCACAGACCAACCCATAACAGCCCCGAAGATGTGAGGGTCAAACTAGCAGACACCATCTGATGCGCATAATAAAGACACCATCCGTGCACCAGCACCAACCCAAACCAAATTCTAAAGACACCATCCATAAAAAACACACCAACCCAACCCATAGCAAAAAATTTCACAGACCAACCCATAACAGCCCCATAACAGCCCACAGCCGACAGACATCATCTGATGCAGCCTACAGACCAACCCATAACAGCCCCAAACCAACAGTCCTGAACAACACTGTCATATGTATACCCCAACTATAGCCAAGAGGAGCCTCAGCCTGAAATGTTCAGAAGCAGACACCATCTGATGAACAGCAGGCACTAAGAAAACTCCAAGATACAGACACACAGCAAACACCAAGAAAGTAAGTAGCAGACAGCCAAGAGGCATTACACACTCCACCCTGTGATGCAGCACCTAACTTGGTTAAGATTACTTAAGAAATCCTGCACAGAGAAATGGTGCTTAGAAAGCCTCAGTTTCAGCCATAAGGCAATTCTTACCTTGATCACTTCACACAACTCCCCCAAGTTTGGGACAGATGCTCTAAACACTGCAAAGATTCCCAGGCCGCCAACAGACCAAAGCACAACCAGAGGCACTCCTCCAGATCAACCTCTCTTACTCCTAACACCTTGACCTTCCCACCATAGTAGGACTCCATTAACCGATTCAGAAGGGCCCCCACAACATCCCACCACAACAAAGATTGTAGACCACACCTCCGCAAAAAGGCGGTAATCAACACATGGTTCACAGCCGGTTCACCAAAGGCAAAAGACACATAGGGGAGACACAGAGATGCTAATGGCACCATTCCTTTGAAGATGCACTACAGTCTTCACTCTATTACGCCAAGCTAACCAAGTAAAGAATTGAACTTGAGGAGGCATGTAGGGGATCCACACTAGTTTAGTAGTCCTTAACGAAGGGGCCACCAAGCCATCACACCGAGTAAGCAGAGTCGCATGAAAAGACCCGAAGATGTTGCATTCCACAAAGGACAACTGCTTGGTCTAGGATAGAGCAGAGTCTGCCAGACAAAGGATCGAGTCTGACAACCTCACTATCCTCCCAGTCATACAACCTCCTTCTAAACTGACACACCCAATTCCCAACAGCCACCTTTTGGTCATACATTGATCTAAGCGACTCTTCTTTATTTACCACCAACCCATACAGACTCGGGAATTCCTCTCTAAGACTTGTCCTGTTCCACCATATGTCCTCCCAGAATCTAACATTGTTTCCATTCCCAATCTTTAGCTGAAAATTATTCATGAAGAACTCGAAGAGGGTGTTACTAAGCTCTGCAATGGTAACTATACCTTTCCAGACACTAGACATTCTAGTAGTGGTAGAAGAGGGAGGAATCCAATCCCTGGAGTCTACTTTATACTTACTGCACACAACTCTTCTCCATAAGGCTTCCTTCTCAACCCCAAATCTCCACCACCATTTGATTAGTAAACAACTATTAATCACCCTTACTCTTTTCAGCCCCACACCCCCTTGTTCCAAGCTTTTAGACAGCTCCTCCCATTTGACCATATGCACCTTACTTCTAACTTCTCCACCCAGAGAAATGAGGCTTGCGCTCTCCAAAGTTCTAGCTACCCCATTCGGCATTTTGAACAAGGACATATAATACACTGGCAAGGATGCAAGAGCAGATTTAATGAGAGTGAGCCTACCTGCATGAGACAGAATCTTCCTCTTCCAACTAGCAAGTCTACTTCTCACTTTGTCCACCACTGGTTTCCAGGTTGCTTTACAGCTGGGAGTAGCCCCTAAGGGTAGACCTAAATACTTCACAAGCAGCTTCTTGGTCTTACAGTTTAGAATACCAGCAAATCTGACCAACACCCCATCTGCAACTCCCACTCCACAAACCTGGCTTTTATGGTAATTGATTCTCAATCCAGACATAACTTCAAAGCACCTTAAGATCCTCTTAAGGTTACTAACCTCCTTCACTTCAGCTTCACACAGCAATAGAGAGTCATCAGCAAATTGCAAATGAGACAACACCACATCCCCAGCCCCTATTTTCACCCCTTTGATAACACTTAACTGGAGTGCCCTTTGTAAGAGCACATTCAAACCTTCAGCCACCAAGTTAAACAAAAATGGAGACAATGGATCTCCTTGTCTAAGCCCCCTTTGCGGAGAGAACTCATTAGTAGGAGATCCATTGACCAGGACAGATACACGAGCTGTGGCAACACACTCCATAATCCATTCTGACCATCTAACACCAAACCCAAAGTTCAGAAGCATTGAGTGCAGGAAACAACAGTTTACTGAGTCATAGGCTTTTTCGAAGTCAAGTTTGATTAATACTCCCTTCTTTTTTGACTTCTTCCAGCCTTCCACCACTTCATTGGCGATAAGCACTCCATCAAGAATATTTCTCCCCCCAAGAAAAGCTGATTGGGTTTCACTGATGACACTAGGAAGCACAGCTTTAAGCCTTGAAGAAAGCACCTTGGCTAGGATTTTATACACTGAACCAACCAGGCTTATGGGCCTATAGTCAGAGAGACACACCGGGTTCACCTTTTTGGGGACTAGGGTGATAAAAGAGTTATTCAAGCCCTTCACCAATCGACCATTTCTATGAAACTCCTTCATGAAATTAATCACATCCCCTTTCAACACCTTCCAGAATTTTTGAAAGCACAGCATGTTGAACCCATCAGGTCCAGGAGCCTTATTACCATCACAATCTTTCACAGCTGCCTTGATCTCATCCTCAGAGAACTCTGCTTCAAGCATTGCAACCTGAGGACTATTCTGAACAGATTTGAACAAGCCTCCTAGCTTAGGCCTAACCACCCACTCCTCTGAAAACTGCTTCTAAAATGGTCAAAACTACCCTTCTAATCAGAGGATCCTCCACCACTAAGTCCCCTACAAGAATGGATGCTAACTCATTCCTACTTTGACGGGTCCCGCCATAACATGGAAAAATCGGTGTTCCTATCTCCCTTCAGTGACCAATTCAACCTGGAGTTTTGCAAACACATCCATTCAACCATCCTACTCAACCTCCAAACCTCCTCTCTAAGAATCCTTCTTCTACTTATCTCGGCTTGATTGAGGACCCTGGTTTCAGCTTGAAGATCAAGATTGTTTTCCTCCTCCTCTGCAGCTTTCAATTTAGATGACACGTTACCATACACCTCCTTATTCCAAATTCTGAGATTCTGCTTCAGAGCATTCAATTTTTTTATTAGTACAAACCCAGCCCAACCTTGAACCACAGTCTCCTTCCAAGATTTAACTACAAGAGGAGCACAAGAAGGGTGCAAACACCACGCATTAACAAACCTAAACGGTTTAGGGCCCCAATCCCTATCATCCTCCATCACTACCAAAGGGCAATGGTCAGAAATGAGCCTAGGCAGTCCCCACAGTTTAAGCTTGAATACCTCCAGCCAACTTGGAGCCACCATAACCCTATCGATTCTACTCCACCGCGCCCCATCTGCTGAGTTACACCAGGTGAACTTTCTACCCAACAATGGTAGATCATTCACCTCACAATTATCAATAAATTCATTCAAGTCTGACATCCCCCTATCCCTCCTGTTGCAGCCTTTCCTTTCACTCATAAATCTAGTCTGGTTAAAATCCCCATATAGACACCATGGTTTTGGAAAATCAGTCTTTAGCTTAGACAGAGTCCCCCAAAATTTCCTTCTATCTCCCACTTCATTAGGAGCATACAAATTCACTATCACACAATCAAATGAATTAAACAGCAAACCAGAAAGCAGAATAAATCTCCTACTACAACAACAATCTACTAACCTGAAAACCAGAGGATCCCATATACAGAGAAGCCCACCTGCATAACCTTCAGAACCCACTGCCATAAATTCCATAGAGTCCCGACCCCAGAGTGACTTAACTTCCTGATCTGTGATATCAGCTTTCTTGGTTTCTTGAAACAGGGCAATATCAATTCTTCTCTCCTTTAGTAACCTCCTAATCTTCCCTTTCTTCACCCTCCTACCAACTCCTCTTAAGTTCCATATTAAGATCTTCATCAATAAACAAACAACACACCTTTATAGCTCCTATATGGGTGCCTACTATTCAGCTGGCCCATTCTCTCCTCCTATTCTGCCCTTATCTTTCCTCTCAAGCTCCACAATCTGGTTAATAACTTCAGCTTCTTTCCCATTATACTGCAGACCCAACAGAGCTCCCAGCTGTACTGTTGCTTGAGCCTCACTGAGAATCCTTCTACCTGCTGCATTCCCACTGTCAATGGAGGCTGATAATGAAGCTTCCGCCACTGAGCCCCTAAAGGCAGCCTGCTTGGACACTAGCTTACTGGATGAGGCACCCTTAGAGCCATACCTACTCAAAAAATCAACAGAACTTCTTTTTTGAGGTTGAACATTACCTTTCCCTTTACGGGATCTCCTCTTATGGCCTACCCCTTTTTGGTGCAGTGAGACTGGAAAATGAGTTGAACCCTGGTCAATTTTGCTATGACAATTTCATTCCATAGTGTCTGTACTATTTAGTTGTAGCTTAGTTGAGTCTATGAGGAAAATCTATAGTTGAAGATTCAAGTACAGAAATTCTGAGCCAAAGTGCAGATTGAAAAGAAAAAAGACAAATTTGATGACAAAGGTCATATCAAAACACCATTCGCATTTGAATGGAAACTCCATGCATTTGAACGCAAGGCTGATCAGTTCAAATGCACGGTATTCTGGATTTGTTTTTTAAGCATTAAGTGAAGCAATGTATTCACCATTTGAACACACTGAGGTACTGTTCCAACGCAGTTTGTTTTCCTTTGGAATGCATCTCTGGAACAGAAACCTTGTTGGTTCTTGTTTCCTTGTTCCCTTGAATTTTCACTTTGTCTATATGTATATTGGTCTTTGTGACTTCTATATAGCAAATTGCATACATTGAATATTGTGCACATAGAGAGATTATTTGGGAGAACTTAGGAGAGCTTCATATAGTCCATACTCTTTATTCTCATATTCCTAAGAGTTTCCAAAGGTCGGGGTTGATCTCTGTGGGTTTCTATATCTAGTGAATATGGTTATTGCATTCATATAGATTTAATTTGCACAATCTTTGTTGAGGATAGAACACTGTTCCCTTTGGATCAAACAATTGGAGAGCTAGAGCGTGATTGTGTGGTTGACACAACAACTAGTGGAGATTGGGAAAGTACAAGCGAGATTGGACAGTCATGTACTCAATCTTATTGCTAACAGTTTGTTTGCATCTGTGGGTTTTTCCCGATGCTTGATTAATTTGAATTAAAACAACTTGGTTTAAAACAATCATGTCCGTTTAAATGGAACCAAGGTTATTTGCATTAGTGTGAATTGAAACCATTGTTTTTCATACAAAAAATTCACCTCAGAACCCTAACTAATTCAAAATAAGTTATCCAAAGACCTTTTGGGTTATAATAAAACTAGCAAAGAGTGTTCCTTGTCATTTAGAAAGTGTCCTTAGAAACCAATAAGTGAAATAAAAAAAGAATAATGATATATGTAGTAGTTGTTAGGTAAGTTGGTCTGTAGAAGATCAAATTCCTAATAATAAGTTACCCGAAGAGTTTCTCAGACCTTTCGGGTTATAACTTATAATAAAACGAAATTTGTAAAACTAGCAAAGAATGTTCCCGGTCATTTAGAAATTGTCCCTAGAAACTAGTAAATGAAATAAAAAGATTAATTGTATATGTAATATTTGTTAGGTAAGTTGTTCTGTAGAAGATCAAATTCCTAACATGAGAGAGAAAACTATTGTCACATGTCCAAAAGGAAGAGAAACTGTACTCATAAAAACTACAAAAGAAAAACAACATTTTGATGACTGTTTGGGACATGGACACAAATATGGAGACATGGTGATTTTAAAAAATTGAGGGCAAGGACATAGGACACAATAAAAAATATTCTTTAATATATATTTTTATTTGCTATGTAGATTAATATTACAATCACAAAAAATCAAATTAACAAAAACTCACATTAATTTAAAAACAAAAAAATAAAAAAAAATTCACCCACTAGATTTAAATAATTAATGGGTAAATTACATTTACCTCTCCTGAGGTTTCTAATAAATACAGAGACCTCCTCTGTGATTTGAATAATTACAGTAATCTCTTCTGCTTTACCTGACAATGTCAAGATTCTCCTTTCTATCAAATTGTTCCAAACGGTGTTACTTTTTTATAATAAATTACCTTATTGCCCTTCCTTTTAAAATATTAAAAAATATTTTTGGATTGGAGGACAGGTTTGAAATAAACAAACAGTGTTTGGAACAGTATTTTTGAATTTATTTTTTTTAAATATTAAAAGATGTTTCAAAAAAAATTATTTTTTTATTTTAAATATATAATTTTTATTTAAAATAGTTTTAAATATTTTATTTTATTTTGTAAATATTTTAATTTTAATATTTTATACTCAAAACACAACTTCACACTCAAATCATAACCAAACACATAACTCAAAACTCAATTCAAAAATTATTTTCAAATCTCATAATCAAACACATAACTCAACACTCCACACTACTTCTAAAACTCTACACTCAAATGGTAACCAAACGCATAACAAAAAAAATTAAAATATTGAAAAATATATTTATAAAATAAAATAAAATATTTAAAATAAAAACTATATATTTAAAATAAAAAAATAAAATTTTTAATTCTTTTTAACATTTAAAAAATATATTTAAAATATTAAAAAAAATACAAAACATAGATGTATGAAATATAATGCACATTAAAATAAATAAATAAATATTTAAAATATAAAATATTGACCCGAAAAAAATAAATTAAAAAAATTTCAAAATTTATAACCAAACAATTTTTTTTTTTTCAAAACTCATAACTCAAAATACGACTCCACACTCAAATCATGATTCTAAAAATAATTTTAAAAAATAAAATAAAGATTTTTTGAATTTTTTTTTCTTTTAAAATAGAGTTTTTGAAAAAGTTTAGTTTTGAGTTTTGAAAAGAATTTTGAATTGAGTTTTAAGTTTGTGTTTGGTTATGAGTTTTGAAAATAATTTTTGAATTGAGTTTTCCGAAAAAAGATTTTTTTTAGAAACATGTTTGGTTCTCTTTTAGAATCACAATTCCAATTAGAAATTTTCAAAAACCTTTTCAAAACTCATAGTCTTAACCAAATACACAACTCAAAACTCAATCAAAAAATTATTTTCAAAACTCTTAACCAAACACAAACTTAAAAAAATACAAACTTATGTTAAATATATTTTTTAACTATTAAAAAATTTTAAAAATTTTATTTTTTATTTTAAATATTTTTTTATTTTAAATATATATTTTTAATTTTAAATATTTTATTTTATTTTATAAATATATTTTTAAATATTTTAATTTTTTTGTTATACGTTTGTTTACGATTTGAGTGTAGAGTTTTCAAAGTAGCATGGAGTGTCGAGTTATATGTTTGGTTATGAGATTTGAAAATAATTTTTGAATTAAGTTTTGAGTTATGTGTTTGGTTACGTTTTGAGTGTGAAGTTGTGTTTTGAGTTTAAAATATTAAAATTAAAAAAATTAAAATATTTACAAAATAAAATAAAATATTTAAAAATATTTAAATAAAAATTATATATTTAAAATAAAAAAATTAATTTTTTTAAACATTTTTTAATATTTTAAAAAAAATAAATCCAAAAATACTATTCCAAACACTGTTTGTTTCTTCCAAACCTGTCCTCCTATCCAAAAACATTTTTTAATATTTTAAAAGGAAGGGCAATAAGGTAATTTACTATAAAAAAAAGTAACTGTTTGGAACATTTTAACAAAAGGGGGGAATCTTGACATTGTCAGGTAAAGTAGGGGAGGTTGCTATAATTATTCAAATCACAAGGGAGGTCCCTGTATTTGTCAGAAACCTCAAGGGAGGTAAATGTAATTTACCCATAATTAATTGACCATCCATAAAAGAGAGAAATATGATAAGAGCTAACTTAAAGACAAAAAAGCTATCATCCAATGAATCATTAGTTAATTACATAACAATCTAAGAAAAAAAAAGTAATAAACATTCAACATTCAACAAAAGCACTAAGACCCCTTTTGATTATCAGGATTGTATATAAGGATTTTAGGAGGATATGTAATACCTAAGGATAGAGATGAGATATAATATGTTGCAGAATATGAGATAAATTACATATACTGTGAGGTTACTTATACTATGTTTGGTTAAGATAGGATATAGGATCGAATAAGAAAAGTGATTATTTTTTACCTTTGGATGAAAGATGAGCTATGTCCGACGGTGGGTGGGGAGACAAAAAAACATGTGGGAACCCACCTCATATTATATCCGGTCCCACACCCATATCCAACCTTTATATCCGGTAAACAAACAGGACCTAAAGAAGAGGGGCAAAAAAAATAATTAATTAATGAAGGAAAGGGACACATCAACTAGTGTGTCCTATGTTTGACACTACTACGGCACATGTTTTGGAGCCTCTATGCTTCATAAGTTCTAGACTTTTTGATTTGAAAAATATGTACTTGCTAAGGTGAGGTATTGCATGTTAAATTGGCAGCAAAGTCTAACTCTCTTCTTATCATAAAACTAGAGTCACCTCCTTGAAGTCAACAATCTTAATGGATCCTCGCAAGAAGTGCAGAAAAATTAAAGAAAATTATTGGTAACTATGTCAAGTGCCTTATTCACTAGACAAGGTGATTAATCACTATAATAGTTGCAAAGTGGAGGCAACGATGGGTGTGGGAGTGGGAACAGGGGCCATGGTGGGAGACAAAGGATATATAGAAGTTTCAAAGATTGGAAGTGCCTATGGGAGTGTGTGGATATTTTGTATATTAAATATATAAATATATTCTAACAAATTTTATTTTATTTATTATTTATTATTTTTTTCCTACTTAGTTCTAATACATGTGTTCAATTATTGAAGATTGATGTCATTTACGAACTGATTTTGTCAAGTATAAATAAATAATATACAAATAGAAAGTACCAAAATATATTTTTTGAGTAATACATAAATAAGTTTCTTTTGTTTTCATGAGATTTGTATATTTGGAGAAAAGTTAGGGATCATGAAAATTTTTTCATGAAAATGATCATGAAAAATTTATAATCTTTGGATTACCTTGATTAGTGTGTAGTGCTTTATTCTAAGTGTAATCCAAGGGTTACAAAGCTTTCATGATTATTTTCATGAAAGGTTTTTCATGATACCTAGCATTGCTGGTATATTTGAGAGGTTGTATCTCGCTTGAGAGCAAGTTTATTCTTCAACAGGAGCGAGTTTCTTACGGATTTCTCACTTTTTTTGGGGGGGAATAAATTCTTACGGATTTCTCACTTGGGAGAGTGGAATCACATTTTTGAATAAGAAACGTCACCCAAGATTTTCCTACTACTAAGGATTATTATATCCTACATTTTTGTGTTTTTATAAGATTACTATATCCTACATTTTATATTACGGTTTATACTCGTATAAATCTACATAGCATTTTCCTTGTATTTTTTTGACTTGTAATCAAATTTATCACACAATTCAATTTGATTTGAGGTCTATAAAAAAAATTCCCATTCATGACTTGAATCTCAATTTGACAATAACGGTAAGAATGACAAAGGCAACTAAATAATTATAAACATCAATCAAGATACAAGTAGATTCTAAATGGTTTTCTATGTACATATTATAGAACATCCAACTGACATGTGTGACTGTCATTCTATAATATGTGAAAATGTCACTTCCACTATAATGCTAAATCCTTGTAAGCAGAGGTGGCATAGGGCAGGTCAAAACAGGTTGTGCAATAAAACAACTCAATCTGAACCCGCCCATTTAATAAACGGGTTTAAACGGTTGGGTTGAATTGCGTACGGGTTGGAAAAATCAACCCGACAAGCCCATTTATTTTATTTAACTCTTTTTCTAATGGTGGTGATGGAGGAGTGGTGGAAGAGGTGGTGATGGTGGAGGGGTGGTGGTGGAGGCAAAGTGGTAGAGAATGAGGGTGTGGTGGCTGTGGCGGTGGGAGTGGAATGGTGGAGGTGAAGGTGTGGTGGAGGTAGTGTGGTAGTTTACAATCAGCTCACCACAACTAAAAACAGTTCATTAGAATATACAATTGCAATGCATAAAACTATTAAGGCTTGAAAGATAATCAAATTTATGTGGCTGGCTTGGAACTGGAAGAACTGAGTGAAGGGGGGAAGAGTCTAATCAGTTGTTCCCATGGTGGCAGTAGGAGCTAGAGCATCCACCAAGGCAGATAGCCTCGGAATAAAATCAAATATGGCAAATTTTAATTGGGTGGTGGTGGTGGTGGTTGAATGGTGGAGGAGGTGGCAGTGGTAGGCGGTTACCTGTTTAAACCCAATTTTAATTGGGTTCACAAGATGCAACCCATTTAAAACCGTTAATAGATTTCAACGGGTTTTAAATGGGTGTAACTGGGGGGATTCACGGGTTCGGGGTTGAGTTTGCCACTTCTACCTTTAAGTATGCTAAGTGTATTCAACACCTTATATCTCCTTTAACCATTCAGTCCAGTTGGAACCAATCTTTCTTACTACCCCTTTGCCAAATACACTGCGGATGTGGATTTGTGTGAAGAGTCAAGAACCTAATATTATTTCATGTATAATTTGGAGTTGGCAGAAGGTTAAGAACTTTAGGTCAGTCTTATGCACTTTAACATATTATTTGATATATAATTTTGAGATGGCAGAAGGGTTCAGGTTCAGTAAAATGTGTTTAGGTGTAAATCAACCTACATAATCTACTTTTGCATCATATTTAGATGGTATAAGCTTTTGCTATCCAGATTTGAAAATTCAGCATTCATGTTTTTCTTTCTCAAACTTTCTCATATGCTAGAACTCTAAATTCATTTCACTTGAAGATAAATGCTGAAACTTGTTCAATTTTTTAAATTTTAAGTTATATATGAGCCAAAACATACAAGAGAGGGATTAATGCTTATAACTAATCATAGCCCACCTTCAAAGTAAAAGGCAATCGATGGGTAGAGATAAAAATGAATACACACACTACTCGATATGTTTGGGAACTTTTAAACAAGTCACATTATTTTTTTTTGAACTTTTTTGTCTCTAGTGACCTTTTTTCAAAATTATGTCAAACTTTTCTACTTTTCTGGTCTGCCTGGTGTAGACGAATCTAAGAAGTACATTTTTTTTTTTTTGAAAATTTTCAAAAATTTATATATTAAAAAATCCAAAATAAGCCAAAATAAGTCCACTATTTTTGGCTTTTCTGGAATTAAATTTTTTTTATTTTTAATTTTCGATTCGTTCGGTTGAGTAGAATCTAAAAGCCTAAAACTTTTTGGAATTCTATTAGAAAGTTCACTAAAGACCAAAATAAGAGAAGATAAAAACAATCCCCATACACCTAGACTAGAAACACAGACATACAGTGACTTGCAGCACTACCACAAGTTCTGTTACAAGTAAAGATAGAAAGAAACACAAACGAACACTGAACAAGAGTACAGGACTCAAAGTTGAAACACGTGGTGTTCCCAATTGGGAAGTGGTAACATTGCCACAAACTAATACAAAAGAAAAACAAAATGCAAGCACACACATAGAAGCATGAGAGCAAGACAGACACAGAGCTAGAGTCAGGCTAATGCTCTGTTTATTTCAGCGGAAAACATTTTCTTCCCAAAAAAAAAAAAAAATTCAGAAATTTTTTCTTATGCTTGGTTGCATTCTTGAAACTAATGCACTAATAGTTTCATTAGTGGTGATAGTAGTGGCAGCGGTGGGGTGGAGGAGGAGGTCATAGTGGTGGTGGTGGTAGTAACAGTTGTGGTGGCAATGGCGGTGATGGTGGTGGTTTTGGAAAACGTTTCCGCCGAAACAAATAGAGCATAAGATTCAATCAATGTACATGAAAGGGTACGAGATAAAGAGAAAAGATAAAGAGAATGGCCATAAATAAATATATAAGAGGCAGAGCAACAAAATAGATAAAAGACGTAGTGCTACGTAGTGAAAGATAAAGAGTTTACAAAAATATCAACGAGCCAAACAAGTTAAAACTACAATTGAGACAGAGGCAGGGACCAACTTGCATTCCTATATGTGCCCCATATGCCATTATTCCCCTATAATGTGGGTCTGGATATGGATATGATGTCAACACCTGCAGAAGTATAACAATTAATGTCATGCCTCATATTGCATACCCACAATCAAGTAAGAAAAAGAAATTTAAAAAAAAAAAAAAAACTTGTTGATACTCCCAGTGCACATAAGTACATTAGAGAGAGAGAGAGAGAGGTGCTCTTACAATCGAGTGACCAACAAGTTCCATTTGGGAATTTGGTTCAAGATGTTCACCCATCGTTGGTGGTGTCGAAGATGGAACATGCTTGAGATGCTGCTGTTCTTGAACATTATCACCATTCAATCCTGAAAGAATGATCTTCATTAGTATGTCACACAACGTTAAAAGACGTGTATATATATCATTGTGAGTATGGAAGAAGGATAAAAAGAAATCATTCGAAGGGATAGAGACAGTTGACACATGATTATACTCAGTTCTTTGATTTTTGGCTCTCAAGAGCTCTTTTCTATCAACTCTTTCTTTGAGCTTATAGGAGACGTGAACATTTTTCCTGCAGCTTCGTTCGTTTCTCCTCTATGCTTCACGTGTAACAAGTTGTGTCTTGTGGTGCTGTAAGTGTTATTTTTCCTCATCAAAAAGTTGAAGAAGGATACACATATCTAAAATGCTAAGCATAAAAAACAATACATCACAACAAACATGAGGCGCAAGTGTTCTCTCCCTGCCCTCCCAAGGTACCTGTGCATGTTTTCAAGAACTTCAACTGCTGGGAAAATCTATTACCCCTTAATAACGAATCCGTGTATACATGTTTGTGTAAGATTTCTGAATAGCTTTCTGTATCTCATATATTCAATCTGTCAAAGATTACAATCAGATCTTAGATTATATAGCCCTAAATCCTAAACCAAAAAGGAAAATACAAATACAATTATGTCTCTAACAGGACTCTCATAATCATGTCTCTAATAGGACTCTAATTTGTACAAAACACATAAGAATATATTCTATATGCACACCCCCGCTCAAACTCAAGGTGTTTTAGCAGAAAACACTGAGAGTTTGCTAAGAAGAAACTGAAACCGAGCGGTAGTGTGAGTCTTGGTGAAGAAGTCCGCAAGTTGCAAAGCCGAAGGGATGAAAGGAAGCGAGATAGAGGCAGACTACAGATGCTGGCGAACAAAGTGACAATCAATCTCAATATGTTTCGTCCGCTCATGAAAGACAATATTGTGGGCAATCTGAATAGCACTGCGGTTGTCACAATAAAGAGATGTCGGAGAAGACTGAAAGACACCCAAATCAGACAAGAGATAACGAAGCCAAACAATCTCAGCAGTGGTATGAGCCATAGCACGATACTCAGCTTCGGCAGTAGAGCGAGCAACGACTGATTGTTTCTTACTTTTCCAAGAGATCAAGTAATGTCCAAGAAACATACAGAAACCAAACGTAGACTTACGATCAGTAACATCACCGGCCCAATCAGAATCAGCATAAGCCACCAAGTCCAAAGAGGAAGTAGAGGACAACAATAAGCCCTGAAAGATGGTACCCCTGAGATAGCGAAGAACGCGAACCAAAGCAGCCCAATGGGTAGAGCGAGGAGTAGAAACGAACTGACTAACCACATGAACAACATAAGCAAGATCAAGGCGAGTGACAGTCAAATAAACTAAACAACCCACAAGCTCGCGATAAGTCCCACATCGCTTGAGTACTAAAGTAATATTAAGCATATAAACGTGAGGGCACCCTCACCTTAATAGCTAGCTTTTGAGGTGAGTTCTACCCAAGACCGTGTAACATGGTATCAGAGCTAGAGTACTCAAGGATGGGTAGGGTGCGTGTCCCTGGCCTACACGCTGCAGGTGCTGCCGAGTGAGCACACTGGGCGTGAGGGAGGGTGTGAAGCGAAGTCCTACATCGCTTGAGTACTAAAGTAATATTAAACATATAAACGTGAGGGCACCCTCACCTTAATAGTTAGCTTTTGAGGTGAGTTCTACCCAAGACCGTGTAACAATTTGCCTATAAACATTTTACTTTGTCTCATTTGCTTAAAGAATAAAAGATTTCTTGACTCTTAATTTCAATTTCTTTCCAATTTATCAGAGTGAACATGTAACATGTATTCCTCATTTTGTATGGTAAAAACTGGGCAGTTGCAGCAGCATTCATTTAACTGCAACCCAGTGAAAACAACACAGCCATCCAAGTTCTGTTGAGAGTAAGAAGAGCACGTGTTAGATAAGAAAGGTAAGAACAAACTGATTATATTTGAAAATTTTTAAAATAAAACAATAACAATGACAAAAGAATAGCTCTTTGGATTTACTGTAGCATTTCATTTTGACACTGGACTGAAGTTTCGTGTAGTGTTGTAGAGCCATATGGTTGGAGTTGTTGGACTCAGAAACTCCTCCTAGGGAAGATTGCAGTTAGAGCAATAAAGTGCAATCTAAAACATCTTGTTCAGTTCAGATCCCTTTTCCTATGTTTTCTAAATAGAAGTTTGCTTAGAATCCTTGACATATTCGTTGGATGAAATGAGCCAATGCTTTCTTTCGTATTTTGCCTTTTTTTTCCGTTTCCTTGTTTTTTTGGGGTGAACTAGTCATAAAATAAACTAGAAAGAAATTACACAAATACAAGAGGAATACCCCAAGCCCAACAGACCAAACCAAAGCATAACCCACAAGAAAGAAGCTAGACTAAAAATCTACAAATAGCCAATGGATATAAAATCCATTACTAAAAGACTGAACAAAAGCTAATAAAGCAAACAAAGCTAGCTACCAAAAAAACTAAAGGCCAAGCATAAATCTGTTCATATACCACATAAAGTACCATGGGGAATATGAACATATCAAAATACCTCAGTTAGAGGGTACAAGACCCTCTTGCACAACCTGCAAGAGTAACTACCAACCTATGCAAGGGCCCCAAACTACAATAAACACTAAAATTTACACATGCATTTATACAGATTGTTCCACAAAACAAATACAGATACAAGTACAAGTAAATTAATCCAGCACACATCATCCAGCAGTATCACAACTCCACACCAGCTAGCAACCAAGAGCAAGCTTTCCTACATTTCATTCATGATGTATATTCAGCAAAATCTACCCAAGAGGGTATCTAAACAGACTGTTCAATAGAGCAAATTTCACAACAGAAATTAAAGCTAATTATTTAAAGCTCACAAACACTCGACCCACACTCTCAACTACTTAGCTCAATCCTTTTCCTTGTTGATCAATGAAAAAATATATATTTTTAACATTAAAATAGCAAATCAAAGTTTTGATTTTCCTTTGTACTAATTAAAATAAGAATTTTACAACATAAAAATATGATTACACAAATAAAGATTAAAAATAAAATTTCAAGAAATAATATTTACTTGTATAATCTTCATGTAATAGTGTTTTGCATCTTTGCCATAGAATGAAAAATGATTAGACCCTCGAATGAAATGTGCACATGTGTAAGTTGCAACCATCACAAATATTATCATTTTTTGTGCATATAAATTGTCAAAACAACCAATAGCACCTCATGTACCGCACATATCATGAACAGTGTATTTCCTTTCAAGAGATGATTCCAAGCCCAAGTTAAAGAGGACACTTGAGGCAGGTGGATCACCAACATAACACATACGATAACATATGAGTTTCAAAAGATAAATATGAGTTTCAACCATTACAATTATGTTGAGATGATAGAAAATATTTACGATGCCATTATATCTTACAATAAAAACTACGTAAAAGCTTCTTAATAACCATGGGCACATAAATCATGATCTGTCTAATTTTCCTACTTATATGATGATTGTTCAATCTATTCCAAGTGTGATAGGCTATGTATGCCCAACTTGGAAGGGAATCCAAAATTTGGAGTTGTTCAATAAAGCTTTGCTAGGTAAGTTGTTATGAAGGTTTGCTTTGTAGGATGAGATTGTTTGACCCATTTCTTAATAGTTTAAGGTTTTGGTACTAGTGATGATCTAACATGGTATCAAAGCTTAGGTTGAGGGAGAACTTTGGCTCGATTTTTTCTGTTTGCAATTGTTCCTCGTTTGCATTATGCTCCTTTTTATGTATGTCATATCTATTTGCATCTCCACACGAGGAAGGGTGTTAGATAACTTGATATACAATGTTGGATCCATTTCTTAATAGTTTAAGCTTTTGAGAATAATGGTGCTTTAGCAGAAATATTGTGGAGAATGGTAATGGAAGGAAAATATGGAGGTACTTGGGCTAACTAAACCATTGACAATGTTATGGGGCATTGTGAGGTGGGATTGTGGAAGGGCAGATGCCCAAGCATATGGGTAAGTAGCCCAATGTAAGATGAGGGTACTAAGCTAAAGAATAGAGCAGACCGAAGACACAGATTTCACCACCTTCACACTGTGATTGATGGCAGTGAAGGCTAGGAGGCAGATGAAGAGAGAAAAAAAAGTGAATGGCATCACTAAGGGGTCCAGCCACACTTGTAACATCCCAGATTTTTTAATTATTCTATAGAATTTATACTAATATTATTTAATATCAATTCAAAAAATATATAATTTATTATATATTATTATGCGTAACTTTGTGAAATAATATAATTATTAAAAGTTTAGGGATTAAAATATAAATAATAATAATATAGATAATATAAATAATAATAATAATGAGTGTGGTATTAAAATAAATAATTAATTTTATGTTAGCATACGATAAAGTGTAATTTAATTAATAATTAAATTATTTATATAATTATAGTAAAGAGTTAAGTCAAAAGGTAATTATAAGAAATTAATTAGATAACTACGGATCTCAAAGGATTTGAATCCAAATCTGAAGGGGATTTGCCGTGAACACATGGCACGCCTAGAGCACTCTGTATGTGTTGATAGTCACAGTTTTTCGCCTATAAATAGGGGAGTTGTGCTTCAGGATAAGCAAGAAGGAAAGAAAAGAAAGAAGAAAAAGAAGGAAAGGAGAAAAGGAAAGAAGAAAGGAAGAAAGAAAGTGTAGTGAAAATTGAAAGGATTTTTGATAGTGGAAAGGAAGAGTAAGGTATTGAAGTTAAGGTGAGTTATATTATACCTTGAGTCACCAAAATGTATTTTACATATGTTTTGACTTACCAAAATCTATTTTATACAAGTGATGGTTTATAAACTATTATGTTTTATAAAGGTTTCAATGACGTGGTTTTATTTCTGAACCCTATTTGCTTAAAAGGAAACCCATGGATATGTTTGATTTACTTTTAAAGAATATTTAGCTATGACCTTATGTGAAAATATATTTTGTGAATACCACCACGGGAGTCCCATGCCTTAGGGGACTTAAATAACCATTGGCTTAGTGATGTCCCATGCCTTGGGGGACTTAAATAACCATTGGCTTAGTGATGCCCCATGCCTTGGGGGACTTAAATAACCATTGGCTTAGTGATGTCCCATGCCTTGGGGGACTTAAATAACCATTGGCTTAGTGATTGACCACTCTGTGGTCCAGTGATTGTCGTGGATCCATTGACCAGTGTAGTGCTTGGCACTTAGTGATGTACCGTGGTTATGGTTGTATAATGATTTTCGTATTATATGTTAAATGCGTATTATATGTATTAAAGGATCTGAGGTACATGGCAAATGATTTGTGTATTATATGTATCAAACTCTTTTTGGCCTAACTAATGATCCATGGTGAATTTTATGTCTTATACTCTTAGTATAATATTTCTCATTCTGCCATGAGCTTATAGTTTTTTTTTACCACTTTCAGGTGACATGTCGGGACCAGCGTGTGAGATAGGCACAAAACACTTTTATTGATGTACTTTTTTATATGTAAATATCAGCCTTTTGGTCAATATATTTTGTAATAAAAATAGAAGTTTCGATGATTATTTTAGTACCCATATTTAAATATTTCTTCCACTTGCGTTTATTGATTTGTTAAAGATTTGGCCGGAGGTAACCTTGGTTACTGGCCATCACGATGCCTAACCCTTGGGTACGGGGAGCGGGTCGTGACAACACTGGCAGCCCATGATTGGGTATTGTCAACTATTGCCACAAGGCATGATGTGGTCAGGTACTGTGCTTGGTTGTGATGGATGATTCATTACAAAAGGAATTAGCATCTGAAGAGGAAAGACAAAGGTCTCAAGAGGAAATGTTCGGAATACAGTCCCACATTAGTGATTTATTACTGGATCTCTTAGAAGATTTTGTTGATTTAAGCATCAAAGCCCTCTCTAATCAATCACCATCTATCAGGCAAGCCTAATGGTACCTTGTTTTGCAGAGGGCCCAAACTGTAGCTGGTGATCATCTCTACATCTCCATCACAGGGGTTATGAGGGTTTATAAAGAATATACAAAGAGAATTGTGTATAATGAGCTAGGATCAAAATTTTGTTTCGTTGAGCCTGAAATGTTTTAAAAATACAAGCAAAATGACAAAATAATTTGAAAATGTATAAAAATGCTTCAAAACCAAAAATCTAAAAGCCTATATAAATGTTAATATATTCTTAAATAATTGAAAGCGAACACTCCATTTGGTGTGGAAGCTGTTACATTTTTTCTTTTCCAAGAATGCCCTCCACATTCAATAAATACCACATCTAATAACCACCCAAAACTGTTAAACAGTTTTTCTCATTCATTAAACCATCCAAAAATTTACACATAAAATTGCAAACATAAAATGCCCTCCACTTAATAATGCTTATTTTATTTTCTCCTCTATCTATCCTCTTCTCCTTTCTAGTTTCTTGGATTCCCCAGTAAATTGAAGTTGTCTTTGTTTAATATTGTCTTTTGGCAAAAAAGTGGCAAATAGAAACTATAATTGTCGGATATTTCTAATAGGTGTTGAAATAATTCAATATTTTGGTATGTTTAGATGCTTTTTGGTGTGATTTAGTATGTTTCAATGGAAACATTAGAATTTCTGTATTCCACTAAAGTTACACATTTCAGTTGTTTCAATGAAAACAAACAAAATTTTGTTCCTTTATAAGGAGCGAAATGGGGATAGAGTGAAGTTTCAGCTTGATTTGAAGTGTGGCCACAAACCTTTACAGAGGTGTTTCACGACTTGTTTTCCTTGGCTTCAAATAAGAACTCTTCAATGCAGGATTGTTTGGTGGTTTTTAATAAAGGAGTGAAAGCGAGCTCTAGAAGATTAGGAGATCCAATCTATTGCCCATTTTTTTTGGTTGTTACATGATTTAGGGGTTCAAGGGGCTTGTCAGGATACCTTGACATATTTTGCAGAAGTGGTGCTTCTTGTTCTCTCTTTTTATCAAGATTTGAGTTGGGGGAGGCATTTTCCATCCTTGGAAAAGGTATTTGGAAATATGGGTTCCTCCTGAAGTATCTTTTTTTGAGTGAATGCTCCCGAGACCATTGTTAATATTGATAAGCTTAGAAAGAGGTGAAAGGTGATTATTGATTGGTGGTAATGGCGAAATCGTCCATGCAAGGATGGCAGGGGAAGTGTGAATCATCTTATTCTCCATTGTCTAATGGCTAGTAAGTTAATGGGCTTACTTTTGTTGGCGACTAATGTGACTTGGGTGATGTCGTCATTTGTGGAAGACATTTTCATGCTAGAGATTCAGATGCCCTAAGGAGGGAATGAGAGTGTTGGAGACCTGTTTTGGAGACTATTTGCAAGGAACACAATAGGACTTCTTAGAGTACTGAGTTACCAAGTTATAGTCTTAAAGGATCCTCTCTCTCTTTGGATGAGAGGAGATTGTGCATCATTTGTTTTGTCTTTTGCACAATTTATTGGAGATTTGTACTTGCTCGTGGATGTATAGTTTAGAAGTTTTGAGTTTTTTGAATGCATAAGGTTTACCACCTTTTAGGCACTTTTGTTCATACAAAATTATTTATCAAAAAACTACAGTAAGAAAGCAAGCAGTAAGAGTTACGCATTACATATATAATATCTATTAAGCTTCTCTACTACATTTTGCAACTTTTAAGTAAAAATAACTTAATAATATACATATTTTTCTAATACAATATGTATTACAGAACATCCTACTTTTTAGGATTTGCCATGTCCACATTGAGTCATGTTTGTTAGTCCAAGAGTCCTCAAGTCTAGGTAGTTGTTTGGCAATTCCGTTAGGACCAACACTTTTTAATTGTAATCCTTTGAGTTGCAATTGTTCTATTTTGTAGGTTTTGGGTTTGTTCTTATTTGAGATGGATCCGCATGTCCTGGACTCAAAAAGATTCAGAAGATGGCTGAAGAATCCTAGAAATTGGCATAATTCTTTTAGAAGGTTTATGGGCTTATAGAACTCAAAAAGATCAAGTACTAGAGTCACACCATTTGCCTTAGTATATGGGCATAATGCTATACTTCCAATTGAGATCAACATTAAGTCTTTGAGAGTCAAAGCACAAGATTATTGTGACAAAGATCAATATAATCAAAGCATGTGTATGGACTTGGAGGACATTGATGAAGCTAGAATTTTGGCCTTAAACAATGTCAATCCAAAAGAAAAAAAGTTGTAAGGTGCTACAATAAAAGGGTACATCACCAAAGCTTTGATGAAGGTGATTTAGCATGAAAAATCATATTATACCTTGGCATCAAAAGTCATAAATTTGGTAAATGGTCACCTTATTAGGAAGGACTATTTCAAATACATAAAGTACTTCCAAATAGTGCTTATCACTTAAAGAACCTTAATGGTTTCATAAATCAAAGGAAAATTAATGGTAAATTCTTGAAAGCATATTTTCCAACCATTTGAGAAACCTCATGCAACAAGGAATTGAAAGTTGAAAATAGATATAAGCATAAGTAAAACAACAAAGGACAAATTGAGAAGTATAATTTTTATTCATTTGATAGAGATTATACAGAAGCCTATAATTGGGTCCAAAATGTCTTTACATTGCTTGAGTTATTCATGTACAATAAGCTTTCTATTATCTATAGAAGAAAGTAGCTAAAGTGACTTGGACATATCAACCTTAAGGTCCACCAGTTTAGTGCTTGAATTTTGCATCTCCTCATGGTTGGTACCCAAACCAAATACCCCATCAATATCTTTGGGAATGAAGAGAAGAGTGTCAAACGTTAGAGTTCATTAGATGGGCTAATTTAAGAACCAGAAGCCATTGTTTAGTGTGAAAACTAGGGTTTGAAGATGGAACCAAAAGAGGAAGAGTAAGCCCAGAGAATGGGAAATAAGCAAAACTCATTCAAATGACTGGCTATTTATATGTTCCCTTCCTCAAAATAGATCGGGTTATTCCGAACTGTACCTGGCTAAAATAAATGCAAGATTTGGAACAGATTGAGTTTAAATTATGGGTTGTTTAGAATTGGTTTTCCTTTCAAATATAAAATCCTTTTTGAGTTTATTAGGTTTGCATTTTCTACAAATCCTTTAAAGGGTAATTTTGAAGATACGAATTACTTCGAAACCCTTTTAAAAGCATGGGTTACACTAACTAGTAAGATGGTTATTATGATTACATTGGTTTTGATAAGGAAAACTTATGAAAGTAAATAAATTCTTCGCTTAAGCAAGGTCAACAGAACCTTCAAATTGCAGTTTAGTGCAAATATTTAATCGATGTATACAAAAGCCATTTGATAAAATTCTTTGTTTCATTGAAAGATATGGAAAATTACAAGAAGAAAGTTTCAACCTCATAAAAATAGGGAAAAGAAAAAGTTACAAGGTCATGAAATTTGACCCAAAAATACTTGATGAGTTCGTCTTCTTTTTTCAACCTCTCTTTAATTATGTCTGTTGTGAATTGTTGAGATTGAAAAGACTTAAGTTTCAACAAAGATTCTTTTACTTGGTTCTCCAAAGACTCTCACTCAAGCTTTCTGAAGCTTGCAGACTCATCAAGGTCAGAGAGTTTATCAAGATTGTCCAAGTCAGATAAAATCCCAAGAGCCTCATATTTGACGCCCAAGTAAGAGCTATATAAATCATCCAAGGTGGGGCATTTTGTTTCAGATAGAGCATGCCAATTTAAAACGGACATGAGATTATGAAGAAAAGTCTCAGTTTCAATTAATGCGGCAGAGTTAAGAGAATGGCTTCGGATAAGCACATCACAAGCCCAAAGAAAGTTCTTGTGGGAAATCTCATTACGAAGGGTGTCAAAAAAGATATGACTAAAGGCCGCTAAGAGCCCTTTAGCCTCAGACCTAGCATGACCATAGACAAAGTATGATGGTTGAGAGGTGTCTAGGACGTAATCTTCAATGGCCTTTTGAAGCTTCAAAATCCATTGAGGTTGGTAAGGAAGAAATGGTAATGAGGTTCGGTTCAAAGCCCAATAGGATATCGTGGCTTAGTGACATATTCAAGCCAATCAGAGGGGAATAATTCAGCTTGTTTGGCTAGCATAGTGGGGTCTAACCCCAATAAGGCCTCATGAGGAGTAGGAATGAAACCCAATGAGGATCCATCAACAAAGACCATTTTGTTGAGTCGAAAAGGGGTAGAGGACAAATGCCAAGAATAAAGAAAACATTTTTAGGCTTGAGATTATCAAATGGTGCGTAAGGGTAGATAACCTTGCTACAACGGTTGAATAAAATAGTAATAGGGTCTACTCACTCTAAAAAACAATGATAGATCTTGAAACGAGTAATAGGCACTTTAGGTGGTTCCTAAGAAGGAAAAAGATTCCTAGCTAGGAACAGTATCAATCAAAAGAGAAAAGAAAGATGCATCCCAACCTAAGCAAAGTGATTTAGAGACATCAAGATGCTCTAGTTGCAGAATTGAAGAAGGAGAAGTCACGTGAATAACCTTGAGATGAGAATCTAATTCTGGAGACGCTGGACAATTGGTTGTGTTCGCATCAACCTCCATAACCTCAGTGTCAACGTTCTTCATACTCAAGGCAGCCATTTCTTCAGAGTCTTGGAAGTTGATGGGTCTTGTTTTTTAGTTCGAACCTCATTAAATACAAAACCCAAGCGTGTAATCCAAAAAAAAAAAATCGTGGAGGTCATTGATTATGGAGGCTACATATAAAGAGCTGTAATCGTGGAAGAAGTGCAAATGCCAGAAGTTATGTCCGCTAGTGTAACCATTATGCTTACACTAGTGCGGGGGTATTGTTGGCACCACATTTAAACCATCCAGTGCGAAGGTAACACATGACAAACAAAGGGTATTCAGATACCGAAGAGTCCCACCTTTAAAGTTGCTCATGTGAGCTACGAATGCAAGTTTTCAACCTGTGAAGATAATGAGCAACATGTGAAAGGCACGTGAAGAAGTTAACAAATAGCAGTTGTTAGCAATTACACATGCACAAAGAGAGGATTATGACCCTAAGAATTAGTGAAGATGAAGGAGACCATGGTGAAAGATAGCAACATAACTGCTTCGAAGATATCATAGGAATGCTATAAATAGATGAAAGCAAAGACTAAGGAGACCCCCGACCAAATCCAAACACTACGTCTTTGTCAATTTTATTTATCTTTAAATTTATGCACTTTATTTTTATGCACTGCACTTACATTTCATGGGAGCAAATTAGCTCTGTAATTCCAAAACCCAGTCGGTTTAAAAGCTTCGAAGTTGCTTTTATTAAAGGTAACATTTTGTAATTGTTTATTTAGTTAATCAATTGCAATTTCTGCCTAGTCTCTTCCTCCCATTCTATTACGAATTTGAGTTAAAGTTTTGGTTCATCTTTTCAACACAACACAATAAAGTCCTTTTCATTGAGGTTAAGAGAATCTTAACACGATCACTTGATAAAAACTGACATTTATTATCTATAAGGACTTCTCAGATTTTTGCTAGCACGCTTAAATTACATTTCTAACCTTTGAAGTGTCAAAAATAGCCAACAGTTTGAAGAGAATCTAATTATGACATTTATAGTAATATGACACACACCCTTTTAAAGGTGTGTACGATAGTGTGATCATGGAGAAATTTAAGACAAAGCACGCGTGGAATCATAAATGTTTTGGAGACTTCTATGCAGGTCTCAATATGTCAACTTATTACCCAATAGTTCCTGTGATAATTAGCAACATTTTTCATGAAACACTGATAGATAAAAATAAATAAATAAATAAGTCGCTAATTATTAATTTTCAGTAACGGTTTGAAAAATTCATCACTAAGAGCATCACTAATTGTAAGTTTTATCGATATTTTAATTTTTTTTTTTTTTACATTAAAACATCACTAATTATTAGTTTTTAGTGACAGATTCAGAAAATCATCACAAAAAGACTTTTTACCAACAATTCTAATAGGACCAACTTTTAGCATGAATTGATAGAATTTAATAAGAATTAAGTCAAATTATTATGACGTAATAGTAATTTACCCTAATGTTTTTCTTTTTTATTTGCCATGAAGACAGCACACATTTAATAGTCAAAAGTTCCAACTATAAGGAGATGAAACGTCATTCTCATGGAGTTTCATCTGTATGAAAAATTGGGTTGCGTGTCCCTCTTGTCCTCATCTAGATTAGAGGGTGTTGGTTGTATTCGTACGGTCGGGGGTGATAAGCAAACCAAGCGAGCTAAACAATTGCCTATTTAAGCTTGGTTTGTTAAATTTTCAAGCCAATCTCAAACGAGTTTTTGTCAAATCGAGCTTGAGTAGTTTGGTATTTTTATTTAGTTTTAACGAGCCGGACAAGTAATTTATTGTTCAAACTTAGTTTGAAATCTTTAACAAACTTGAAAATGTGTTCAAGCTTGGCATGTTTACTTAATGAATTGAGCTTGAACAAGCCTTTTACAAATTGAACACGAGTCGAGTTCGAATTGTTTGGTTCGCTTATCACCCTACGTACAGTTCATTACGAGGCTTATTTTGATAATTTAAACTGTTCATTTTGTAGGATTCTTCATTATATCATTCATAAAAAAAAAAAAAAATTAGGTCAATTCGATAATTGTGACTTTTTTATTTTATCACATATGTCTGAAAAAATGGACCACAATTGTATTATTTAAAATAGACCATTCATTTTTCTTTTAGACAAACGTGATAGAATAAAGAGGTTGCAATTATCAGATTAACTTAATTTTTTATATGAATGGTATACATAAAAAGAATTACAAAATGAATGATTTAGATTATCGAAACAGAACCTATAGTGAGCTCTAGAGACTCAAACAATGCCCTCCAATTCAAATTATCAACTAAATTAAAACACTGACAAACATTAATAAGAGCAAAGAAAAACTTTTTGGTAGCCACCTATATTGCACATTTTATTTTGATTTTGACACTTTTGAAATGAAAATTATAAGATTAGTGAGCATATTTTAGACATTTTACTTTGTTATGTTGTACCTATTTCCCAAACATCTTGGACAGATGTAACTTTCTACAGGGCTTGCAGTGTGGGTGTAATGAAATGAAGAACAAAATCTATCTGAAAATGGCTATCCACGGGTACATATCCTCAAGGCCATGTTTTGTTCGCAAATAGGATAACACATTTTTCAATTATCTTGAAAAGGATATTTTAATTATTTTAGAATGAAAATTTTATTTTGGAATAAATTGTCTCATTCCCCATGCAAAATTATCCTGCATATAAATGATAAAAGAGTTTCCAAAATAAGCTAACATAAAATGTATATAAAATAAAGACAAGGTTAATTATATTTAGCACCTTTGCACTTTTATTATAATTTAATTTTAGTTTCTTAATTTTTAATTGTGACAGTTAATCTCTTACACTTTAACTTAAATTATAATATCACTTTCGGTTGATCTACTGTTAATAAGGTTGACATAATTTATCATATGAGCTAAATGTGGCTTTTTTCCATCTCATTAGCGTCCCTACACTTTCATCAAAATCTTATTTTAGTTCTTACACTTTTATTAAAATCTCATTTTAATACATTCATTTTTAATTTAGTCAATTTTATTAATAGTGGATAGATGGAAGATTGACATTATAATTTAACTTAGGTATATAAAGTTGATTATCACAATTAAAAATGAAGGGAGCAAAAGGAAAATATAGTGAAAGTGCATGGACAAATTGGCCTAAGACCTAAAACTTCCGTAAGTTGAAAATGCATACTTTACTTAGAGCATTTATTATTTACAAATTACATGTAATTTAGACAATGCTTCATTGACATATACACAGACATGCATACATGTATACCCACATACATTTCCATGCATAATAATAAAATATGGGTTTGTGTGTTACTTTGGACTTCATAAAAGTGTTTGGATTCTGCAGCTTGGAATGAAGCCTAACGTAGCCCTTTTTCCAATAGTCTTTTTTTTTTTTTTTTTTTAAAAAAACTGACTTTTTCCAATAATCCAAAAGTACAATTATAGTACATTTGAAGAGCCTATATATGTGTATACAATTATAGTACAATTATAGTACTTTTTCCAATAGTTCAATTTATTTGATTTTTTGGGGTATGATGTACATGATAAATTCTAAAATGCAAACGGTTTGGATCATCGAAATCGGGCCTAAAAGTAGACCCAATGACCCATCAAGTAAGGAGTCAATGAAAGAATTCAAGGAGAAGATCATTGATCCAATTTTTTAACTTTTTAGTTTTTTTACATAAAAAAGTCACAAAAAAGCTAATTTTTTTAACATGAAAAAGCCAAAAAGCCATAAAAAAGCCACAAAACCAATTTTTTACCAACTTTCCAAAATACCATATTGTATATATATATATTTTATTGGTGCCCTTTTGGCAACTTGGCAAAAAGCCAACGTTTTGACTATGGCAACAAAAACGCCAGCCATGCAAAAACGCCAAGAAGTCCATTTGGGAAGACTAAAAACGCCAGCCATCAATTTTACCAAACTATCCTTGAAATATTTTAATTAATTAATTTAAAAATCAAAAAGTAAAGATATTTTGGTCATTTTGGAGTGATGTGACACTTTTAAAAAATATTAAATCAAAAATCAAAAAAGTCAACTTTTTACGAACTTTCCAAATCACTTCTAAAAAAGCCAAAAAGCTTGATAAAAAGCCAAAAGTTAACTTTTTACCAACTTTCTAAAATAGTCCTTGGCAACATGATGTAAAAGTGAAGGGGGTTGTGTTTAGTAGAATTTGTTAGGGAAGTTAGTACTATTTTAGGTGATTTTTAACCACTACAAGTTGTGTGAAGAACCTAACTAGACTTTGCATCATCACCAGGCTGTGTTTGGGAAAAATATATGTAGGGATGGGTTTGGAGTAAATCACTTGTTTATTCCTTTTGGTTTGTTACCACTACCTCTAAAAGGGAGATAATTGTCTTTGTCAAATAATTAGAAGCAAGACTTTTCATTTCATTGCATTATTTGCATTTACTTTAACGCCTAAGTTAAACAAAAGTTAATGCACAAGTGCTTATATATTTATTATTGAATGTCAGTTATCGATTTATTTATGAATCAACCGATACGTTAGTGTGGCTAAATTTAAGGTCATATATAAAAGGTATGTAGTATTACTTTTATTATTATTATCTTTTTTTAAAATAAAAAAATAAAAAGCACTACAACAAAAACATACTTTAGTGGCACTACACTAGTGGCATATTTTTAGAAAATGCCACAAAAAATGATATTTAGTGGCACGTTTTTGAAAAATGTCACAAAACGACAAGCATAAAAGGCTCTAGTGATATTTCAATGAACAAGTGTCACAAAACTACAACAAAAACATACTTTAGTGGCACTACACTAATGGCATATTTTTAGAAAATGCCACAAAAATGATATTTAGTGGCACGTTTTTTAAAAATGTCACAAAACGACAAACATAAAAGGCTCTAGTGACATTTCAATGAACAAGTGTCACAAAACTATAACAAAAACACACTTTAGTGACACTATACTAGTGGCATGTTTTTAGAAAATGCCACAAAAATAATATTTGGTGACACATTTAGATAAATGCCACAAAGCCACAAACATACAAGGCTCTAGTGGCATTTCAATAAAGAAATGTCACATCAATTTGATGGCATTTTATAAAATAATGACACAAAAAATTATGTTCGTGACATTTACCAACATATGCCATTAAACTTTAGTAGTAATGGCATTTTTTAAAAAATGTCAGGACACTAGGTAGGTGCAAATTACTTTTTATGGCACTTAGGTGAAAAGTTTCATAAACAAATATTTTATAGCATTTTGAGAAATGCCACTAAGTCAAAAACTTTCCAAGCTTATAATGGCATTTTTGAAAAAACAAAAAATGCCAATATATTTTTAAAATTTTTACAATGCAGTAAATGATTAAAAATAAATAAATTAAACTCAATATACACTACAGGAAAAAGCATATTCGGCGACTAAATTTCCTGACCAAAAAAAATTTGGTCGCTGAAAGTATAGCTTTCAGCAACCAAAACAGCATTAGTAGCCAAAAGTAAAGCTTTTTGGCGACTAAACAATTTTAGTAGCCAAAAGTCTACAATTGGCGACCAAAACTAAGTTTGGTCGCTGATTATATGGGTTTTAGTGACAAAAAAAATTTTAGTAGCCCAAAGTAAAGCTTTTTGGTGACTAAAAAAATTTTAGTAGCCAAAAGTCTATAATTGGCGACTAAAAAATAAGTTTAGTCGCCAAAAGTGGTTATTTTTAGCGCGGGAGAACTAAAATCCTAAGGCGGGAATTAAATTTTTTGGCAACCAAAATTTTGGTAGCTGAAAGTGCATCTTCGGTGACCAAATCCGATTTTGGTCGGCAAAAGTTAAGTTTTTTAGTAACTAAAAAACAATTAGTAACCAAAAGTATAGAATTGGCGACCAAAAAATATTTTTGGTCGCCAAAAGTGGTCTTTTTTTATTTTACTAGTAAATAGTTTATTTTACATAAATTATGTTCAATAAAATAATTATGTTTATACATATACTTTTATATTAATATAGATGTATGTACTATATAAATAATATATGTTGCATATATAATTATATGGTGCTATAGAGGTGTAGTGGGAAGAGTGTGGTGTATAAGGTTTATGGTGCGGGAGGTTGGCGGTTCGAGTCTCTGCAAGAGCAGATCAAATTGTTCTACAACGAATTATCGTCACGAATGGCACTTGATAGCGTCACGAATAGTGCCTACCATGACATTAAAGTGTCACTAAAAGGTTTTAGTCTTGATGGTGTAATGACACTTATAAGTGTCACTAACTCTTTTTTTAATGGCGCTTGATGGTGCCACAAATAATATCTACCATGACATTAAAATGTCATTGAAAGTTTTTAGTCATGATGGTGCAATGGCACTTGCAAGTATCTACCGTGGCACTCGTATCTACCGTGGCACCAATAGAAGTGGCACTTGTTCAAAATGCCACAAGACCAAAAAATGTTATTAGAAGAATACTTTTGTGGCACTTTCAAATGTCACTAAATTAAGAAAATGTTGTAGTGAAGAGGCAAAAAACACTTAATCCATTGTGATTTTGGACTATTGTAGATGACCCCCTTGACATTTAGAAATATACAAACACCTCCCCCATGGTTTTGGACCTTTTTGCAACTGTCATCTTTTCCATCCAAATAAACGAAAAGTGGGTTGCATGCGCCTCATGTGCGTATTACTCTGTTTGACAATTTTCTTTCCAAAAATGGTTTGATCCAAAAGACCAAAACGATCCTACCCTTCACATGATTTGAAATAGATGTTATACTCCACCCAAATTCAGGGAAAAAGTAGAACCAACCTGGAACAATTAGTACTCCCTTTCCTTTTTATTTTAATTTTTTTAATTTGTTTATTTTTTTATTATATTTTTATCTCTTATTTTTTTTATTTAATCAAACATTTATTTGCTTAATTTGTTTTCCACTCTATTGTGTCTTTTTTATTTTTTTATTTTATTGTTTAATTTTCTTTAAACTTTCTTATACAATTTGTTAGGAATATTGAAATGTTTTCTACAAGCAACATTGGAGTAGGAAACACTTGATTATATTTTATTAAACTTTATTATACAATTTTTCTTGTCATATTTATATCTCTCATTTATTTTACTTATTTATTTTTTATTTAATCAAATATTTATTTGTTTAATTTCTCCTCCACTCTATAGTGTCTTTTTTATTTTATTGTTTATTTTTTAAAAAATTTATTATACAATTTGTTAAGAATATTAAAATGTCTTCAGCAAGCAAAATTGGAGAAAAACACTCAATTATATTTTATTAAACTTTATTATACAATTTGTTTATAGAATCATAAGAAATTGATCTTTTCTTTAACAAAATATATATATATATTTTTTTTTTGATAGAAAAATAGAAGATAGAATTCAATCAAATATGATGAATTGGATTTCTCATGACATAATTTTTTGAAAGTATTTTTAATGCTGAAATATATGTGACTATTTTTTGGTTATTTTTACGCTGTGTTTGGTTGGAAGATTTGAGGAGGGATTTGGAAAGGGAAAGGGAAAAGTTAGGTGAAATGTGAATAAAATATATCTACATTTCACCTAGTTTCACACACCTTTTCTTTTTCCCTTTCCAATTCCCTCCCCAAATCCCTCAACCAAACACAGCATTAGTGATTTTTTTTTTATTAATTTGTATTATTTTTATTGTATGATTTGAGTTAAAAAAATATACAAAATAATATTTGTTTGATTTAATTATTATTATATGTATGGTTTATTATTATTTTTTATTTATACAATTTAAGTTAACATTTGTATAGTTTGAATATTATTATTATTATTATTAATTTTTTAAAACTTGAGTTAATATTTTTTTTATTAGTCTTTACGCTTTTTTAGTAAATAAAAATAATATTTTCTATTCAAAAATAATTCTAAATAATTTTTATTTACATTAATTTCAAATCATGCAAGTTATCTTAATTATGTAAGCTTTTTATATATTTTTTAAATTATTACTTTAAATTTTTATTAAATATGTTAAATATTAGTCTTATTTTAAAGATTTTGTTGATATTTTTTGAATAATATTAATTTGATAAAAATTGAATTTATATATCAAAAATTATATGTATTTTATTAAAATAAAATTGAATAAAATTTGTTTTGTTTTTTAATTAAAAAAGTGATTGAGTGATGTGATGTGATATGTGCTATGTGTGTAGAGAGAGAGAGAGAGAGAGAGAGAGAGAGAGAAGGAAAATACATGTGTGTGACGGGTGTGAGAGGTAGGTGTGTCTGTGCCAGTAAGGATAAACTAGTCTTTTTGACATAAACGTTAATGGCGTGACGATTGCAGATAAATTCAAAACTATAGAGGAGGTATACGCATATTTCCAAAGTCAAGGGGTCATCTACACCAACCCAAAACCAAAAGGGTTAAGTACTTTTTGCCAAAAATAAAAATAAAAATGAAAATGAAAATACTATCCTAATTAAGATGCATGAACATTAAAAATGGTTAGCTTAGAAAATGTTTCAAATTGATTCACTATCCCTTTATTCCCCTCTGTAATCCAGCTACCAATGCACAAATGTCCCCAATGTTTTATGTGCAATAATAAGGTGGTGGAGCTAAATGGGTGAATCCAGTTATTTACTTTAATTTATCCATTTTTTTAGGTAAGAAACCGATTTATTATTATAAATAACAATACGTACTATACACGAAAAAATTATATATATAATAATGTTGGAAATAGTAACTAATGTATTAAAAAACGTGATAACTAAACTCAATGTTAAGTAGGTCTCATGTCAAGTGGTGGATCTCACATCTATATCTTATATCTTAGTTGATATACTTGTTGATATAGTAATTAGTATTTAAACCTATTTGAGTAACAAAGAGAGCTATGCAACTGTCGTTAAACTATTAAATTTTAGCATTATTGTCCCTTGTGCCAAACATGACAAAAGTTTGATACATTACCAAATTTGGACAGAAGTCTTCTCTCTATCTCTTTGTTGATGACACACACAAATGTTATTTATATTTTGTTACCATTAATCTCCATATCACAGTTTTGGCCATTGCGATCTGCTTGATAATTAATCTTAACTAATGTATATCATATGAGAAGGAAATTTGTGCCAAACAAATGGGCCAAGCAAAATTTAGATTTGGGATGTTGTCCTAAATCTCATAACCAAGCAGAAAGGATGCCCAGACATTGGACTGAGATGTCTAATCGGCCTGGGGCAAGGGACAAGTACGATCAAGTAGCAGCCTAACTTTAATAGGGCTAAGGGTTGTGGCCAATGACTTCAATCGAGCTCTGAAGCTAGGCGGGATTCACCATGGGAGGTGAACAGGATTTGATCGGGCTAGAGAGATGACCGAGGTCGGCCATTCAACCTGTGACCGGGCTGAGTGTGGTGGTCGGGCAACTATGCCAGGCCGAGAAGAGGTCAGGAAGGTAACAAGACTCTCCACCGAGCTGCGTATTCCAGGTAATAAGGGCGACCCATAGCTTAACCGAGATGCAAGCCAAGTAGAGCTGTGAGGTACATGGCAGTTTGGCCAGAGCCAATCTGGTTTGGTTGATGTGAGACGAACCGAGCAAGAGTTAGCTCGATTGGTGTGTGCTACGTGGCCCAATTCTAATGCAAGGGAAAAAATTCGCTGTTTGTACGCGTCAATACCGTTTGGAGGTTTAGTTAGAGCTCGTTTGGCATAAAAAAGCCAAAGGCTTTTTGGCTAAGCCAAGTAAAGCTATGAGGTGCATGGTAGTTTGGTCAGAGCCAATCTGGTTTGGTTGATGTGAGATGAACCAAGCAAGAGTTAGCTCGGTTGGTGTGTGCTACGTGGCCCAATTCTAATGCAAGGGAAAAAATTCGCTGTTTGTACGCGTCAATACCGTTTGGAGGTTTAGTTAGAGCTCTTTTGGCATAAAAAAGCCAAAGGCTTTTTGGCTAAAATAGCCACAAAAAGACAAAATAAGTTTTTTAGCTCAATAAGACAAAATATCACATCCAATCCATAATCATTTTATTTTTTCTTTCACAAAAGTCAAAAAAGCCAAAAAAAATCCCAAACAAGACTTTTTAGTCACAAACTAAAATAGCCAAAAAGCCAACCAACAACCCAAACGAACCCTTAATGTTGTTTGGCAATATTGACGTATACACGTGTAAGGCGAAGAAAGGATAGTACATCCACGCATCTATGAAAAGACGAGTAAGATAGTGCGCGCACAAACTACATAAACCCTATGGCGCCTCCATACAAAAGGTCTGAAACTTTCCTTACTCTGAGTTACCTCTGGTTTTGCCTTTCTTCTCTAAGGATGCTAACTTGACTGTCAGAAGAGTTTTCTGGCAAAACACTCGCTGGGTAGTTCACCGTCGTTGTGCTTTCAGGTTGTACGACACTGTTCGGAGCAACGTAAAACTTGGATAAAAGGAGTACGGAAGTAAAGAATATTTACTCCCCATACACCATACATAAACATTATCTTTTAATACATGCTTAAGCAACAAATCAAGCTCAATCAGAAGAATATCCAAGGAGATAAAAGTTCAACATCGATTCACATATTAAAATAGATATGTCCATAGCCGTGGAGCCCTTCACGTAGCTTCTCCAACCAATTTGATCTATATATGATTCCCTCCATCTGCTTATATTTTCGGGGAATAATTAGGAAATTTTAAAATTGAGGTTTGACTAACAAATGGTTTTAGAAAAATGAGTTAGAAAAATTAACTAAAAAATCCCAAAATGCAAAAGACGTATAATTTTACTGCCCATTTCAAAACGATAGCATTTATACGATTTTAAATATATATATATATATTATCTATTAATAGAATATTTTTTATAAATATTAAAGTAATTACATTAATTGGACAATCAACCATATCTGGGTACTGTTTGCTACAACTTTTGGAAAGTGATTATAGCTTATTTTGATTTAGGAGTCTGTGCCAGACTGTTTGGTACAGCTTCTGCTTATAACTTATTAGACAGAAATAACTTAAATAAGTTGAAAAAAAAAAACTAATTATTTGAAAGCTGGGATAAGGGTATTTTTAGCTTCTGCTTTTTTATTATTAGCTTTTAACTTAAAAAAAAAAAAAAAAAACTCCATCAAACAGGGCCATAATAAAGTCCAACAGATAAACAACAAATCCAACACCAACAACCATTACAAGAAAGAGTTCATAATAGGAAAGAAACAAATAATTAAACAAAGATACGCCAATAGGGGGTAAATAATCAATCTTTTTCTTTGATAAGAATTGATCCCCTAATCTCTCAATTGAGAGTGTACAGGAATGGTCAACTGAGGATTCGTTCAATAACTTTACATTGTAGTCAAAAAGTCATCAAAAAATCGAAAAAATCAAACAAAATATCAAAGATTCATTTTCATTCTTTTTATTTTTACACGTTTTTCTATAAAAAGTCAAAAATCAATTTTCAAATTCTTCAATTTTTTTTTTTTATCTTGAATTTTAGCTAAAACACCAAAATTCACTTCCCAAATGAATCCTAAATCAACCAATTGGTTGTAAGATTTTTATAGTTAAGGGAGTCAAAATATACAAGATCATAAATCAAAAATAAAATAATATTCACTAATAAATAAATGAATTTAGATGTAATTAAGCCTCAATTTTTTAACACAAACAAAGCTCTACCGTTGTAATTAATTGCAATTGTTTTTAAAGTCAGAAGCACAAGGTGAAGTTGGTGTTAGGGATGACCAATTAGGCATTGATCATCATAATTTAGGTTGAAATGTGGTATTGACCTTAGGAAAAAGGCATGTATAGATTGATTGACTGTACGGTACAAGCATCCCCATCATATATTTCGTTAGGCTGGTTGTCCTGGAAAAAGCAATTATGAAAAAAATTTAAAATATATATATATATATATATGAATCCTCAACGTTTGAACTATGCCTTTTAGACGTCAATAAAGGATTGATTTCCATTTGCTAATTTGACTTTATTTTTTAAAAATATTTTTTATGAGATGAAAAAAGTTAGTATATTTTTAATTTTTTTTAATTAAACAGCTAGTTGTAAGGAACAAAAGTAATTGATTGATATGTATGATGAGATATTTTAATTTTTTAACTCTTTTAGTTAAAACATCACAAACAAAACGGGATGGTTTGATTTGTATTGGGTGCATTCCCTATTAATCACCACACTATTCGGCAATGTGGTGTTATGGGGGCGCTGATCCAATCCTATATCCACCCTTTCTAACTCCCTCTATTACCCCTCAGCCTGTTCTTACTTTTGCCTACCACTCTCTAGCCCTCTCCACATTGCATGGCCCTCCCCTGCTCCCTCTACCACGACCCCAACCCCCCTTCTCTGTCTCTATCTCCATATCTCTATGTTAAGGTTTGAGAAGGAGGAAAAGGAAAGGAGAAGAAGCTTTGGGAGGGAATGAAGGGTGGGAAAATGTTAGGAAGGAGGTAAGGGCATCGGAAGGGACGATGGGGCATGGAAGGGAGAAATTTTTGTATGCCAATAGGATATCACGTGGCAGTACCTTCCACCAATCACAAATGTATACGCCCCATATTATTCCTCAAACACCTAACATAAATGTAGTAGATCCTACTATTAAAACCAATCATAATAGTAAAAGGTACCACATTGTATATATCCTATCCGCATATAAAAATTCTTCCATTGAAGGTGTTGAGAAGGGAAGGAGAGGAAGGGTTGAGGGTGACCGCAGCGCGAAGGAAAGGCACAACAGAAGTGGCAATGGCTAGGTCGATAGGGTTGAAATTGTAATTAATTGGAGTGTTAAAAAAATAATAAAATTTTAAATTTAGAAATAGGTTGTCCAACAATAATTTTAGAATGCATTTAGAGGTTCCAGTACGAGACACAAAATATATGTCATGCCAAAACTTCGGTTAATTACTTTTTTAGTCACAAAAGTATGTTGTTTGTGTTATTTTGATCCTCCAATATTTAAATTATGCAATCTAATCATCAATGGATAAAAAGCATTTCAATTTGGTCTCCAATCTATTTCCGTCATAAAAAACAAGGATAAATGTGAAAACTTAATTAAAAAAAAAAAAAATCACTTTTACTTATAATTTCGACTGTGATGGATCATAATAGGACCGTTTTGAGCAAACTGGGTCATTGGGCAATGTTTGTAGCAGATCAATAGAGATTAGTTTTGCCATGAGTTCAATCTCAAGATGCCAAACATTGCCTATAGTTCCAAGTAAAGATGAGTTCAAATTGGTTTAATCTGGTTTCATGGATAATGCAAACTAAACTACGCAACACTCCAATGATTTTTGTTCAACGTTAGTTGAAGGTTAGGCAAAGTAGCAATCAAGCCTTGGTTTTTGTTAGCAACCTCCAAGCACAACCATTATCGCCTTATGTTTTTTAGAAATTATGACCATTCCTTCTAAAAATGACTAAACTCTTAAATTCTATGATTACCTAAAAAGATCAAATAAATTAAAGAACAGCTGCTAACTCTTCCATTCAGATTTAATAATTGCAAAATCACCAAACTTGGCAGAATTCAAAAGTCAGCCAATATATTTTTTATTTTTTTCTCTGATTGCAAAATCACCTGACTTGCAAAGGAAATGTCTAGTCATTTTTTCCCAAAACAGTAGTTAATATATTGGATGGCAGAAAAAAAATAAAAATGATTTGGCATCAAAGTCAATATTTTCTCCTAATTTGAAGTTTTTAAAACTTATGATCTCTACATATATATCAGCATCACGTCCTTGCTATCATCATCATCTATTAGGTACCCCCATCTCTATTCCAACATCCTTGCTATCATCATCTATGAGGTACCTCTATCTCTAATCCAAACTCCCTCTGCCACATAATCATGGTTATTAGATAGATTGTGTGATAAAAAAAATAAAAAAAATAAAAAGTGATTTGAAACATGGGAGAATGAGAGACTGATAAAGAATCAATTTAAAGAGTCGTGCTACAGGCCTCGAATATTGAGGCGCGAATTTGCCTCGAATTTGTTTAACCAGTCATCCAGCCAGTCGTCCGACAAAGAAGATGATAGCCGCAGTCGACAATGTGACAACCACAATAAACAAGTGCTTCACCCGGTCGTCCGGTGACCACAATTCGCGCCTGAAGCTCTTGAAGCCTGAAGCATTAGCCTCAGGTAAAATCTCATTATTTTCCTTAATGAAATACATATTTCTAGATTGCAAAAAGCCAAAAACCTTTGGGAGGAAAGAAAAAAAAAACCAGTGACTTCTTTAGTGTCATTTTCAATTTATTATATCGAAAAGAACAAAAAAAACACAACGGGTTGGATTGTAATTTTCATAGCACAAACATGATCTTTTCAATTGCACATAATATGTGCTTACCCTTGTATTATATTATAATTATACACACAGTGGAATGGAATGGTTGGATACAGGGGTGTGGGTGGTTTCCAGAAACTTTGGCCATCTTCCGTCAGCTCTATGACGGGCTTCAGTGATGGGATGGTCACAGACTCACAGCCATGACGTCCAGTGGTAACACTCTAGCCACCAATTTACGCAACCTCCTCTCGCCACCCCCACCTCCAGCAACTCACCAAACATGCTTCTTTATTTTTACATTAATTTATTTTCAAAACATTTGTGTACCATCAAACAGGATTTTTATTTTTGTTTTTCATGGAAAAAAACAAAAACCTTATTTCCTGTTTTTGAAAACAAAAAACTGACAATGTAATAAAATGACACCTAAATGCTTATATGTTGTCCAACAATAGCTCGAAAAGAACAAATTAGCAACCCAGGTATAGACTAAGATTAAATAGAAATATATCCCTCTGAATGCCTAGTTTCAACCTGGCATGAAATCATGGTTCCTCTACCTCTGCAGTATAAGCTAGCAAAAGGGAGCACCAACTTTTCACAAATTTCATGCACGAATTCTGATTACTAAATATTTCATCACTGGGATATGGGAAGTACAACAGCAAAGCAGAAGAAAGCACCAAATAAATGAGGGTTAATTACACGGACCTCCCCTGAGGTATCTTACAATTACAGGACCTTCATTGTGGTTTCTAAAACGACAATTACCCCTGTCGGCTTTATGGCATTAACATTGCTACTAAATGACAAACATACCCTTCCATAAAAAATACTAAAAATTCCAAAATAAAACACTCATCTATTATCATAGACATCACCGCACATAATCCCATCCCCCCATCTTCACTCAGCTATCACTCTCTAAACTTCACTCCATGGTTCCACTCCCCAACAACCACCTCCACTCCATTCCATAAGTTCACATTGCAAAAACTGAGAAGGTAGAGCTCTGCTTCACATTTCAATGGCAAGGAGTGCACAGTAGCAGCTACTCTGAATCATTGAGGTGGGTTTGGGTCTCTCTACTCTCTCTACATCTTCCCCTAACCTCACCACCCCAGCCCCATCACTATTACCAACCAGCAATCCTCCCTTCCCCCTCCACCACCTCCATCAACAGCCACCCACCACACCCCCTCCACTCAGTTCATGATGGCTTCGATAGCTTCCACCAAAGCTAGAGAAGAGTTATTTGGGCTGCACACCAGGTGTTTGATGAATTATTGCAACCATTTTCCTCACCTAAACCACGTGTTTGGCCTCTCTCTCTGTTTTTCTGTGCACGAGACGTTTGGCCTCCCACACAGTTGAGGTGGAAGGTGGTGCTGGAGTTGCTACACAACATATCAATATGGGTTTTGAAGATAACATATATATAGATGTATATATATGCCTCTGTGTATGTCCGAGCCATAGTTGTCAAATCGAGATTCATATCGTGAATCGAAATGGCCTTGTACCGAATCGTGAATCGAATCGAATCGTGAAACGTAAAGATTCAGTCACTTTTTCTAAATTATTTAAAAACATATATCTACACATTTAGATGTTAAATATATCTTATGAATATAAAATATTTAGACTTAGATTAATGAAAATATTATTTTGAATAATAATCAAGTAGTTTAATAGGTAAGAAGTTAACAAAGGTTTGTATGTAAAGTCACCATCTTACCCCTTTTTTTTTAATAGATATTTCTTATCAACCATGCTTAATAAAGATGTAATATCACTATCTTACATTTTTTCTTTTTTAGACATTTCTTATCAGCTATTCTTAATGAAGATAGTAACCAAATGGACAAACTATCAATTTCTAAAGTAACAGTGAGCAAATAATAAGAAGAATTATTTAGAATCTTTTATTTCAAAGCCTAAAATATTTTAAAAAGTATAACTGACCTCACACATGTAATATTCAATTTAATAAAATAGTAATAGATAATTCATAGTGTAACTTTAATCTTAAATATCTTTAGAAGATATATTATAATTTTTTAAAAAGAAAAAAAAAATGAGAAGAAAGGTTAAAAATATGTTGGATCTGATTGAATTTGATTTGATCCTATTAAAAACTCCATAATCACTAAAATAACAATAAATCATGTATATATGTTGGTTATTTTGGTATTAAACGCTATTAAAAGTTGTATCATGCCATTTTCACTAAAAAGTTGGAGAAAAAAATATTCGAAAATATGTCGGACACAATAATTTCAAAAATTGCATGAATCGTAAAAGTGAATCGAATCGTGAATCAATTGTGAATCATGCGATTCACTATAGATTCACTTCTAAAATAGATTCATATCAATTTTGCAAAAATTGCAAATCAAATCGCGAATCATAAGATTCTGATAACAGAGGTCCGAGCCACAAAGAAAAAAATTCAAAACAAAACTAAGGATATATATGTTGAATCTGATTAGTAAAGATAAATATTGAATATGATTGAAATTTAATCTAATTCGTAAATGTAAATCTTGAATATTATTGAATTTAAGTGTATATACAATTTTTGTAAAAAACAAACCACTTTGTATGATAACAAACCAATTAGGTAACTAGATCAAATTTTTCTTCAAATTATGTTGAATGGATTAACAGAATCCCGTTGACGGAATCTTGCAATCTTAACTAGACAATTTGCTGTAAATGAAAGTTTGAAGAATCATTATGTTACACAAAAGAGAACCTAGCCCGGGATTTGATGACTGTCCGGCCTCTCTAGCTCTCGGCTTTTTGGTTCTAGGAGCCACGATCTGATTTTACTATCAAGGAACAGCTAGAGAATGAATAAGCAAGGCCACTATGAAGAAATCAATGTTAAATCAATGACCAATAGGCGCTGAGGTTGATAGAACTATTTAAGGATGAAACATAACAAAGGAATATGAGGAAGTTAACAAAAATTAACTCAGGTTATGTTGAACACAGCAAAAAAACTAAAAAAATCTTGTGCCATGAACCGACGAAATCAGAGAGAGAGAGAGAGAGAGAGAGAGAGAGAAAAAGAGACGCCGAGGATTTAAGGATTAAACATAGCACAAAAAAAATTGAAATGGTCAGAATTATTGCAAGTTATGTGAAACAAAGTGAAAAAAAAATTTTGATTTTACTTCTTTTGGCATGAACTTGTGATAGCAAGAGTCAAAAAAATATATAGACTTCAGATTGAGTGTTCACATGATTAACAAAGAAAGACTTAGTTTTTTTATAAATAAAAAAATAAAAAACTACTTTTGGCAGGAACCTGTGAGAGCCAAAAAAAATTCAGAATAAAAATTCAGAGTTATGCTACAGTGTTATAGAATTTAGATTTAGTACCCACAAATTTCAGTAAAAATAAAAAAAGATTCAAGACAGAGCTTAAGTATGAACAATCTGTGAGACATGGAAGTATTTGGCAAGAATATGAACCACATCAAGCTTTTTGAACAAAATCATGGAAGTATTTAAAAAATAATCATCAATCAAGAATAAAATGACCATTAATCAGTTTCGAACAAACCCACATATGGATGTATGATCCCAAAAGAAAAAAACATTAAATCTAAAGCAAAATCAACGAGTTAAGGTAAAGAAACCAATGAAAATACAGAGATTTACCTTAGTTTACACAATATATTGATAGAGATTGAGTTTTTAGAGGGTTTGGCAGATGGAGTTTGAGCGATATGGAGATTAGGGTTTACATAGACGAAGCAGAGAAAAGAACAGGAATAGAAGCAGTCGGTTTTGGGCCAATTTCCCTGTTTGGGGCATTTTCAAAATTTTAGTCCCACTTTAGGGTGTGTTTTTATCGGTTTTGGGCCAATTTCCCTGTTTGGGGCATTTTCAAAATTTTAGTCCCACTTTAGGGTGTGTTTTTATCTTTATTCCCATAATAGGGTAAAACGGTTTTAGAAATGCCGTTTTTTAGAAAAACGGTTTTTGAAAAGCCCTGTTTTGTGATTAAAATAATAATAAAATTTGAACATAGAAAACGACTTTAGAAAAGCCAGTTTTAATTAAGTTTTTAATTAATTCTAAATCAATTAAAAACGGTTTTGGTAAAACCGGTTTTACATTAATTTTTAATTTTTTTAATTTATATTTTCAACATAAATATTTTTTGACCAAAAATATTTTTAATAAAAAACGGTATTAGAAAAGTCGTTTTAGAAAACGATTTTGGTAAAATCGGTTTTACATTAATTTTTAATTTTTTTTAATTTATATTTTCAACTTAAATATTTTTTTACCAAAAATACTTTTAATAAAAAGCCATTTTAGAAAAGTCGTTTTTACATTAATTTTTTTTAATTTATATTTTCAACACAAATATTTTTTTACCACAAATATTTTTAATAAAAAATGGTTTTAGAAATTTTTTTATTAAGGTTGGACTTGGAAATCAAAAGATGAGTAAGAAAGCAGCAATTTCAATGCATTCAAAGATGGGTTTCTTTAGAAAATTACAGCACAAATAAAAATTAAAATTAAAATTAAAATGTAATGCTTGCTTTGAGTTTTCTAAAACATTTTTTAGAAAATTTTATTTTCTTATTTTTCGTATTTTTTTGTTTTTGTTGAATTTTTTAATATTTTAAGTTTTTAAACATACCTAGCATAAATACACTAAATACCAAAAATACAAAAAAAAAAAAAAAACTAAAAACCATTACATTTTTCATATTTTTGTGTATTTATTAATTTTTGAAAATATTTTTTTAGATGCATTTTACTTAATTTTAAAAATATTCACTAAAAACAAAAAACTCAGTTTTCAAAAAACTTAATTCAGAAAGCAGAAACCTAGGGCTTGTCTGGTTTGTATCTCAACATATAATTTTTGAGAAATTTTTTTAAAATTTTTTGTAGTTCAAATTTTTTGGAAAAAAAAATTCCAAAATCACTTTTCAAAAATTTCCAAAGTGTTTACAAAACCCATCTTAGAGTGGGAATAAATATTTTATGCTTTAAATATTTATTTATTTTTTTAATATACACTATATTTCGGGACTTTTCCCATATTAATGCCAATTTATCATCTTAATTCCCAAACTAGGCCTAGTTTGGATGGAATTCCCAAACTAGGCTAAAGCGTTATTACAAAACACGCTTTCACTGTTTGGGGCCGAAAATTTGATGAACATTGAAAGCGCTATTAGAAATCACGCTTTTAATTAAGAAAGCGTGGTTGCAAACCACACTTTTAACATAATTTTTTTTTAAAATTAAGAAAGCGCTATTGGTAGTGTAGTTTTTTTTGTAAGAATGAGAACGTTATTTGTTATATTCAATGAATAATGGTTACATTATTGGGTTCTCACGATTGAAAAGATGAACAAGTTAAGAGAATGTGTATTTCTCCTAAAATAAATTTTGTCAACATTTTAGTAATAAAACTTAATACATAATATAAGAAGTCACTAATTTACTAAATACTCATACAGGCATGAAAACAACATAACTGAAGTTGCAAATGTAACAGTTTTCAGTTACGTAGGTAGTACAGACATAAGTCTCCCACAAAAATACATTCTGGACACCATGAACTGAACACACAATACATACATCCTAAACACCCTGAACTGAACACACAATACATAAACATAACAGTTAGACAAACAAATATTAGGTAGACAATCTGACAAACTCATTACGAAAACACTTAGTCTAACACAGACATTACATATTAATGCAAGTTGTTATATGACGAAGTGTAGACATTAACACCTAATTCGCGCTTAAATCGGCAGGTGGCTCAGAGTTTGAATAATCCGAAAGCTCAGCGTCAGAGACAGGTTCAGGATCCTCCATGATACCCTTGATAGCCGCAACATTTGGTTCTGTTCTATTCTTCTGGGCATCCTTCTTAACTATTTGTAGCTGCATATCGCGGGCTAACCTACGGCGCATTTGAGAAATCTCACGTTATAGTCTTTCACATAGTCGATCAACATTATCAGGATCTTCCTTTTAGATCTCAAAAAAACATGCTTTTGGCACCTTCAATCGATTTTCCCGACATAATCTTTCTATTTGCACTCGCTCTATAAATAGTGCGGGCCACTTCAGAAGTCTAGCGTTTGCTAAACCATATCCTGTTTGATTATCTGATGGCTCCTCCACCAAACCACATGGATCTCGATAGTACTTGGGCATGACAAAATATCGCTTCCCAAACCTATCATGATAAGCACAAGAGGCATCTAACAAAGCAAATAGTGTTTCATCTTCAGCATCGCCACTTCCCCTTCCCCTTCCCCTTCCCCCTCCTCGTCGTGAACTGTCACCCCTTTGCAAGTTCCTACCACCTCTGCGATCCCCACTCCCTCCCATGAACCATGTAGCCATGCTAATTTCTTAAAACAAATGAATGATAATTTCGTAGGGCGAAATGAGTTGTAAGGTTGTGTCTTTACCTTTAGTCGTTTATATGGTTATGAACGGCTTTAGGAAGATGCCTTTGTATGACAATCCCACATATACGAATAAGGTATGAGTTGTCACTAGAATGGAAAAACAGAGTAAAGCAAATACTGTGTGCCAAGTCCTGTGACTTGACAATGCATCTGCATATACCGACAAAGTAAGGGCATGCTCACTGTAAGGTAAATCAGTGAATTCACTGTTGCCATGTGACTTTTTGAATTGAGAATCCCACATATATCAATAAGAGATGAGTTGTCACTGTAATAAAAAAATCGAGCAAAAAATCGAGAAAACCAAAACCTGTGCACCAAGTCACGTGACTTGACAATCCATCTGCATATACGGACAAAATAAGGGCACGCTCACTGTAAGGTAAATCAGTGAATTCACTGTTACCATGTGACTTTTTGAATTGAGAATCCCACATATATCAATAAGAGATGAGTTGTCACTGTAATAAAAAAATCGAGCAAAAAATCGAGAAAACCAAAACCTGTGCACCAAGTCACGTGACTTGACAATCCATCTACATATACGGACAAAATAAGGGCATGCTCACTGAAAGGTAAATCAGTGAATTCATTGTTGCCATGTGACTTTCTGAATTGAGAGTCCCACATATATCAATAAGAGATGAGTTGTCACTATAATAAAAAAAAAATCGAGCAAAAAATTGAGAAAAACAAAGCCTGTGCACGAAGTCACATGACTTGACAATCCATCTGCATATACGGACAAAATAAGGGCATGCTCACTGTAAGGTAAATCAGAGAATTCAGTGTTGCCATGTGACTTTCTGAATTGAGAATCCCACATATATCAATAAGAGATGAGTTGTCACTATAATAAAAAAATTGATCAGAAAATCGAGAAAACCAAAACCTGCGCACCAAGTCACGTGACTTGACAATCCATCTGCATATACGGACAAAATAAGGGCACGCTCACTGTAAAGTAAATCAGTGAATTCACTGTTGCCATGTGACTTTCTGAATTGAGAATCTCACATATATCAATAAGAGATGAGTTGTCACTGTAATCAAAAAATCGAGCAAACCAAAGCCTGTGCACCAAGTCACATGACTTGACAATCCATCTGCATATACGAACAAAATAAAGGCATGTTCACTGTAAGGTAAATCAGTGAATTCACTGTCGCCATGTGACTTTCTGAATTGAGAATCCCACACATATCAATAAAAGATGAGTTGCCACTTTAATAAAAAAAATCGAGCAAAAAATCGAGAAAACCAAAGCCTGTGCACCAAGTCACATGACTTGACAATCCATCTGCATATACGGACAAAATAAGGGCATGCTCACTGTAAGGTAAATCAGTGAATTCACTGCTATCATTCATTTGTTTTAAAAAATTAGCATGGCTACATAGTTCATGGGAGGGAATGGGAATCGCAGAGGTGGTAGGAACTTGCAAAGGGGTGACAGTTCACGACGAGGAGGGGGAAGGGGAAGTGGGCTGAAGATCAAAATGATCACTAATTAGATGATCTGAATCTTTTTGTTAGTAATTGATTATGTTTGAGCCTGTGTAAGATGATTCATATATTAAAATTAATCTATATCATTAATCCAATCTCATTGTTTTTGAGATCAAATATGAGCTTAAACAGATGGTGAATGAAGCATGGAACAACAAGAGGTAAGCCATTAAGGGCCGGAAGTCCGAACGGACGACCGACCATGGCATTTTGGCCCAGTTTTGCTTCTGTTCAATTTTGCTTCGCTCTAGATGTCAAACAGGCAATATGCTCAATGACCGCGGTAGTCGCCCTTCACGATCGGGATATGACCGGACATCCGAGCGGACATCCCTCAAAAACAAAACTTCACTCAGGACATCCGAGTGGACGTCCCTCCGTTCAAAGCAGCATCTATCAAAAGATGTGTGTTCGTTTTTGGCTCAGTGACCTATCATTCAATGAACAAAACACACTTGGGTGACAGAGATACTCTGAGAAATTAATTATATATCATCCTCAACCATCACCAACCCAACATTCAACAAGAAAAAAAGAATGGGCTCTGTTAAATTTAACAGAGCTCTCAAGCTCTGTATATAACAGAGCTCTGAGCACTATTGCAAAGCACAAGAAGATACAACGTGCAAAACATTTTCTTCATTCTTCGTCTATTTATCAAAAAAAAAAAAAATCTTCATTCTTCGTCAATCACATCTTTCTTCATCTTTTGAAGTGTTCTTCATCTGTATTTCCTCTTTCCTCAAAAATTATCTTGAGTTTTATCTTTAAGCCCATTTACCTGTGAGAGGTCCCTTTACTAATATAACTCAAAACTTCAATCTTTGTAATATTTCTTAAGAGTTTCATTACAGCTTTCCTTGAAAGCAAAAACACCATATCAATTTGTAAGAGTGTAGTACACACAGTGTTCTTGAAACCTTGAGAGTGATTGAGAATCATCTGAGGATTTCAAGGCTCTGAAGGCTTGTAAAGCCTGTGTAAATTTTGTGGAGAATTGCTCTATTTTTGAAGAGGTTGTTAGTACCCATGTGAAGCTAGAGAAATAGTGAAAAATCTCAAGTAAAACTTGAGGAGTAGATGTAGGCTTGGTTAAAGCTGAACCACTATAAATCTATTTGTCTTCACTTCCCTTATCTCTTTACATTTCATTTACTGCTATGTTGATGCTTTTATCTGTTGTTGAGTTCATCTCAAGTTCTTCACCTTTCTACTATAGCCAACTGATATTTTATTAAAAATTCATTTTCCATAACTATCTGATATTATTGTGTTAATCATCTAGCCTTCATTTACTTATCAAATATAATATTTCAAATATATTCATTGCCATAATCTACTTCTTCTTACCATCTAATATACTTGCTATATTTGTTGTTCTTGTTTAAATTTTTATTAAGTAATTGTTAGCATTTTAATTATGGAAACTAATTCACCCTCCCCCCTAACCCTCCCCTCTCTTAGGTTATCTTTTGGGTAACAATTGGTATCAGAGCCTAAACTCTTGTAGGTTGTCTTTTGGGTAACAATTGATATTAAAGCCTAAACTCTCGTATAAGACTTAACCATCTTTGAGTTTTGATCTATGGCAACCACTGTAGAAGGGCAAGCAACAAATAGACTACCTTTGTTTGATGGTAATAACTATGGCCATTGGAAAGAAAATATTAGCATAACTAAAACCGAAAAGATTATGCCCTATGGATCATTGTCACTAAAGGCCCTAAAATCCTGACCAAATTAGTAGACAATATTAGCATAACTAAAACCGAAAAAGAGATGAAAAAGATCAAAGACTATTACAAGCAAACGCTAAGGCCAAACTCACCCTTATTTGTGGATTAGATTCCAAAGAATACAACAGAATTTATGATTGTAACACTGCCAAAGAAATTTCGAACAAACTTGAAGTTACTTATGAAGAAACCAACCAAGTTAAAGAATCTCATATTGACATGCTTATTCATAGTTATGAATTATTTAAGATGAAATCTGATAAATCTATTTCAAGCATGTTTACTAGTTTTACTGAAATTGTAAATTCTTTGAAATCACTTGGAAAAACTAACAGTGAGTTAGTGCGAAAATTCTTAGGTGTCTACCAAAGAATTAGGAAGCAAAAGTCACTGCCATTATACAAGCAAAGAACCTCTCCACACCAGGATTGGATGAGCTCATGAGTTCTCTTATGACTCATGAAATCACCATGAAAGGACATGAAGATGTTGAGGGTAAAAACCAAAAAGGAATTGCATTCAAAGCCTCATCCCATGAAGTAGAAAATGAAGACTCTAGTGAAGATTTAGTAGAAATCTCAAAAAGTACTCCAAGAAAAGCAATCATGGAGGGAGAAGACCTTTTAAGAAAGAGCACCAAAGATGACATCCAAAAAATAGAAGCTATTATTTGCTATGAGTGTAAAAATCGAGGACACATCAAGATAGATTGTCCTGAAATTGAAGAAACATAAAAAAGATTACAAACGAAACAAGATGGATATGGTAGCAGCTTAGGGAGAAAGTGATGATAATAGTTCAAATCAGTGTTATTAAAGGCAATAGGCACACCAAGGCGCCAAGGTCTCCTGGGGCCTAGGCTCAAGGCACAAGATAAGGCACAGGCTCCACCAAATTGAAGAGCACCTTGTATCGAAAAAAATATATAATTTAATATAAGTAAACAATTTAGGGTTCAACATAAACAAAATAAAATGTTAAATATTTAATATTTTTTAGAGATTAGGAATTAGGCTAATTTTTCTTTATCATTAATTTGGGGTTGAATGCCTAATGTATTGGCATCTGTAATGAGAGTAGGGATCTTCTATAGTTACACCATATTAAATCAATGGTCAAATTTTAAACAAAACCAATTAAAGCAACAATAAAAAAAGCCCTCAAGACACAAGCCTTAGGCCAGTCAAGTGCTATCGAAGTCGCCTGGCCTGAACCACTACAAGGCGCAAACCTTGGGCCTAGACGATACTTGGGCCTAGATGCACCTTATCGAAGTCGCCTAGCCTGGAACACTACAAGGCTCAAACCTTGGGCCTAGGCGCACGCCTAGGCAGCCTTCAAGAACACTAAAATGAATATCCACTTCTATATGTTTTGTCCTTTCATGGAGAACTGAATCTGAAGCTAACATAATTGCAGACTTACTGTCACAGAACAAAAGAGATGAGGTATTCTCCTTAAAGCCCAATTAAAGCCCAATTCTGCAAGAATAGATCTGACCCACAATATCTCACAAGTACCACGTGCCATAGCACAGTATTCAACCTCAGCAGAAGATCTAGAAACAACATGTTTCTTACTCTTCCATGATATAAGATGATTGCCATAGAAGGTACACAATCCAAAGGTAAAGCGTCGGTCAGTTTTGGAGCCAGCATAATCGGCATAAGTGAAACAAGACAACCCAGACTGCAAGCTTGCGGAGAAGAATAGCTCTAAACTAGGAGTAGTCTTCAAATATCGCAATGTCAAGTTTTTGTTATTGACAATCCCGTTTGACAAAACTTATTTCAGTTGTAATTTTATTCGATCTTTTATTTCAGTGAGGCCATGAGTATTTAGATGCGAATCCAACCCAAATTGTGCCTAGATAGAAGAGTTTGTGATCTTAATCCTTTCATGTTTGCCACTTCGTTGACTAAGTACAGGGATACCGCTTGAGTAGTGAAATGTGCGCTCGAGTGGTCTGCGCGATCATGTTTTCTATAAAGTGCGTTGTTCGTTATTTTTGGGGTTTGGGCGGTCTAAATTTTCACAGAGAGAAAAAACAAAGTGTTTTATATTGAAGACTATTTTATATAAGTTTCCTTGGTGTATAGAAGGTGATCGTTTGATCAACGAACTCCAGATTGTCGAACATCAAGGGTTGGTATTATTGTTTCGTTTACAAAAGAGAGAATTGTTCTTTGGTGAATTCCAAGAAACTTGAGCCTAAAGCTTTGGTGGATCCCGGAGTGGCTCATCATCATGGATTCGACATCAGCGTTGTGGATTCAACGTTAAACAAGACAATTCCGAGGTGAAGACAGTAGTGGAAGAGGCATATTTGGGTCGGTTTAATTCGGGCATAGATTCGCTAGGTAATTGAGAGTACACTAGTGTAATTCCTTTTTATCTTCTTAGTGGATTGTTTTGTTACTTTGGCCCGTGGTTTTTTTTTTATCACAATTGGAGGCGCTCCAATTGCGATTTTTCCACTCTAAATCGTTGTGTCAGTTTGTCTTTGATTTTTTTATTGTTTGATTAGGATTGTCATTCGTTATTTAAAATTGAAACATAATCACAAATCAATATCTTGGGGTTTTTTATATTTTTCACGCGGGATATGATAAACTGCATCAAGATGAGCTGTATGAGGTGCATGCACAAACTGACTCACAACACTTACAGCAAATGTCAAGTCTGGTCTAGTGTTGATTAGATAAATCAATCGACCCACTAAACGCTGATACATACCCAAATCACTTAATAACTCACCAATAAGCTTCAAATTAGGATCCATAAGAGCAGAGGTACGTTTACAACCCATCACACCGGTATCTTGAAGAAGACCCAAGGTATACTTCCTTTGAGACAAGGAAATCCCTTGGCGAGAATGAGCAATCTCAATACTAAAAAAGTACTTGAGAGGACCTAGATCTTTGACGTTAAAAACATGGCTACGATCCTTTTTTAACTTGAGCAGTTCATGTAGCATCATCACCAATAAGAATAATATCATCAACATTGACAAGCAAATGATGCACCGTCTACTCGTTTGTCACCTAATGAAGCAGGTATGATCAGAGTGACATTAAATGAAACCCATAGACAAGATAACCTTGCTGAACCGACTAAACCAAGCTCGAGGAGACTATTTCAAACCATACATAGATAGGCGAAGACGACACTTTCCAAGCATACTCCCCCTCAACTCGAAAACCGGGTGGAGGATCCATATAGATAGTCTCAAGTAATTTCCTATTTAGAATAGCATTTTTGACATCAAGTTGATGAAGAGGCCAAGAATGATCAACTGCTAAGGAAACAAGAAGTCGAACAGAGGTCAACTTTGCCACTGGTGCAAATGTAGCTCCAAAATCTTGGCCACGGACTTGGGTGTAGCCCTTGGCAACCAAACGAGCTTTATAGCAATCCACAGACCCATCAACAAGATACTTAATAGTGAATACCCATTTACACCTAACCGTCTTGGCAGAAAGAGGCAACGAAACAAGCTCCCATGTCTGATTGTGTTCTAACGCATCTATTTCAGCCTGCATAGCTGCCACCCACTTGGGATTTTGGAGGACCTCAAAGACAGAGTGAGGGATGGAGACAAACTCAAGTTTGCCTAAAAGAGAGCGATAAGAACCTGTAAGACCATCATAAGAGAGATACTGGGAAATAGGATAATTAGTACTACAAAGCCAACCATAATGGGACGGGGGGCGACGCTCTCTGTCGAGATACTAAGAGAAACGAGTAGGTGCAATATGAGAAAGCGACTTACCTGACCTGAGAGGAGAAGAAAAGGTTGGCGGGGGCCAAAGGCAACTGGTGTAAACCTACTGAGGCAGGGCAGATAGAAGAGATGGAAAAGGGCTAGGAGCAGGGTAATTATTCTAAGGGTTAGAGATATTCGTATCAAAGAAGGGAATAAGACAAGTAGAATGAGACTGGGGAGATGATGGAATAGCACTAGGAACCTGCAAAGGAATGTTAGAACCAAAAAACAGCAAATCCTCACAAAAAGTAACATCTAAAGAATTATAAAAATGCCGAGACACTAGATCATAACACCAATACCCTTTAGATAAAAAGGAATACCCTAGAAAAATGCAACAAATAGACAGCAGCAAGAACAGCCAGTAATTTCGGAACATTCATACCACGAAGAAGACACCGAACTATAGACATAATATGCGATTTTTACGTTCAGCCACCCTATTTTGTTTAGGTGTACGAGGAAAAGTGAGCTGCTGGAGAATACCCACTTGATTAAGGTGGAAACGAAAAGCATTTGAGATGTACTCCCCCCAATTATCAGAGCGGATATTCCAAACAACAAACTTAAATTGGGTCATTTGTAGAAACTAAACAAAAATGGGGAAAACCTCATATTTACACCGAATAAGATAAACCCATGTACATCGAGTGTGGTCATCAATAAAAGTTACATAATATCTATAGCCGAACAAAGCAAGCACCGGAGATGGACCCCAAACATCAGAATGAATGAGATCAAAAGCACACGGCGCACTAGTCATGTGAGGAATATAATTATGACGTGTATGTTTAGCCAACTCACAAACCACACAATGAAAATGAGAATCGTTACAAGCCTTATTTAAAAACGAAAAAAGTAAATATAAATATTGAAAGTTTGCATGACCTAAACGAGCATGCCATAAGACTAAAGTTTGACTAGAAAAAACACAAGACACTGAAGTAGGCAAAACAAACGCCTGTAAACTAGATAAAGGAGGTGGTGGTGGCAAAGGTGGGTCCCTGAAGTAAGACAGCCCATCGCGCTCATATCCCCAGCCAAAAATCCTCTTCGAATTCAGGTCCTGTAAAACACAAGTGGGTAAGAAGATGACGGTACAATTAAAAGTTTTGGCAAGACGACTAACAGATAACAGATTATAGGCAAATTTAGGAACATGAAGAACAGATGAGAGAGATATATCAAGAAATAAAAAGACAACTCCCTTATGGGTCACAGAAGAGAGAGCCATCAGCAAGACAGATAGTTTGATCCATAGTAAGGGGAACCAAAGAAGAAAGAAAAGAAAACTCACTAGTCATATGATCATTAGCCCCTGAGTCCAGAACCCATGTGGGACGAGCAGACCAAACATGGAAAGTAGTAACAATACCTGTGGCAAGGGTAGTTATGGATGGGCCCGACTGATGAGTAGTGAGAGAGCCAAGATGGGCTTGAAGCTAACCAATCTGAGTCTGAAGAAGATGTAGGTCGGGAACACTAGATGGCACTGTAGCAGGTACTGATTCCACAATAGCCGCAGTGCAAGTGGTACCATGATTCTGAGCAAACTGTTGCTTCAACTCAGGGTGAAGCTTGAAACAACAAGCCTTCATATGGCCAGTTACCCCACAATGGTGACAAGCAATCTTCCCGAAAGAACTGCACAAAATAGAGCTAGTAGCAAGGGCCAACTGATCGGGAATAGGAGAAGGCTCTAGGATGGTAGTGAAAGCAGACTGAACCAAATGGCGACGATGCTCGTCACTATCAATAGTAGCAAAGGCCTCATATAAAGATGGCATAGGTGAGGTGTTCAAAATCTGAATTCAAAGACTCAAATTCAGGTTTTAAACCCATAAAAAACTGGTAAGTATGTTGTTGGTCCAAACGTTTAGAGACAATAGATGCGGCCTCCACTGGAAAGTCGCTCAAGGGCTCATATTGAGTCAATTCCTCCCACTGAGCCAACAAATACCCAAAGAACTTTGCAACCGAGAGCCCCAAAGCTGTCTGAGAAACATGTGAGATATCCTGATAATGCTCAAATATGCGAGCACCATTATGAGCATGAGCATACATCTGAGTAAGAGCCTTCCATAGACAGGGAACTATGTCACAATACATGAACATGTGATAAATTCAATCTTCCATATAGTAGAACATCCAGCCTAAGATAATACAATTATCAATATCCCACTGTACACTCTTAGGATCATCATCAGGAGGTTGGGCTTCAGTCATAAGAAGCCAATGAGACTTGCCTTTGCCCCCCAAATACAATTTGAGGGAACGACTCCATGCAGCAAAATTCTTCCCATTCAACAAGAGACTCGTAATACAATGAACTAAAGCTTGTTGAGAGAAGGAAAAATCAAACCCAATCAATTTACCAAGAATAAGAGATGCATCAATCCCACTAGAAACGGTGGAGTCAGTCATGATAACAATTGTTAGAATAGTAGAGAGAGGGGAAATAATATGTATTGTATTGAATGATAGAAGGCCTGTATATATAGGCTGAGAAAGAGTATCCTACTAGAAATCTAACTATGAGAAAGAGTATCTTATAAGAGACCTACCTATGGCAATACTTAATATATCAAGGAAATCAATACCTAATATATGTAGGAATATATACCATATATACATTAACATCCCCCCTCAAACTCAAGGAGGATAAACATCTTGAGTTTGGAGAGAAAAACTAAAACATGAAATAAAACTAAATAAAATAAAAGGCAAATAGATTGCAAAATCCGAACGGGAGCGCAAGGGCGCTTGAAATAGATTAGAGGCCGGAACTAAAGCCAAGAGATAGTTTATGGTCGTGTCGGGCCATTGTAGGAACTGGCTGAAACTAATGCCAGGACAGTTTAAGGTCATGTCGAACTAATGCCGAGAGACAGTTTATGGTCATGTTGGACCGTTATAGGAGCTAACCAGAATCATTGTTGGGACAGTTTGAAGGGGTCATGCCGGACCGATATAAGAGCTAACCGGAATCAATGTCGGGATAGTTTAAAGGGGTCATGCCGGACCGATGTAAGAACTAACCAGAAAAATAATTATTTTGCTTATTAGAAAGTGTGCTATACAATATTAAATCAGTGATTGACACAATCACAAATTATATACATAATACTAAATATAAAAAGATTCTATATACTTTAATTTCTACATTCAACACTCCCCCTCAAGCTTGTTTGAAGATATTCAACAATCGCAGCTTGCCAATGGACGACTAGAAGAAGTCAAAAACCACTCAACGGCTAGTTCAAATAAATGCTACCGAACAAATCTGGTAATCCACTAAATAAAAAAAAGTCACAAAGTGCTTAATACATCAGCACCACACCCTAGAAAGAAGGAAAAAATAGGGACTGAACTGTCCTAAAAGAGCTGCCGAAGCGTCTATGGCTAGGAAATACTCTGGTCGGCAACCAACAAGACCCTGGTCGGCATTAGAGGCCAGAGCTAATGCCGGCAAATAATTTATGGCCATGTTGGACCGTTACAGAACCTAACCGAAATCAATGTCGGGACAGTTTGAAGGGTCATACAGGACCGATGTAAGAGCTTATCGGAATTAATGTCGGGACAGTTTAAAGAGGTCATACCGAACCGATGTAAGAGCTAACCGGAATCAATGTCGGGACAGTTTACGGGTAATTTTTTTTTTTAAAATAAGGAAACAATAACTTTTCTAAGTTGACGGCGGAACCCTACGCTTTCCAACGCCGTTCGTTGGTTTTCCGATGATCGATTTTTTTGGGAGAACTTGTTTGCTTCGCTTTTGCTTTTGCATTTCCGTTTCCTTGCGATTCTTTTCCTTCTCGTCCCTTGAAAATGATGAGCAAGTGAACGTGATCGATGACCAAAACTTCTTTTTTAAATCAGAACACTTCTTTACTTTTTATATAAAAAATCAACTTTTTAACATTATCCCAAAACATCACACCCCCACAATCATTATACATGGCATTGGATCGCAAAACCTAATAATATCTTCATAGCTAAAGAAGCAAAATCATCAATGGTGATTGGAACAAAGGCACAGGAGCTTAAATTACAACCCAGAGGACACAGGGTTCAAGGTTCTGATAAATCCATTAAGGGCACAGCCTTAGACATCCGACCAGTCCTTGCCGGTAGGGCAAGAAGGTTTTCTTCTTTATCTCCTCCGCCTGTGCTCTATTCGCAGTGTAATGTAACTCGTGAGCCGACGGCGGAACCCTACGCTTTTCGACGTCGTTCGCTGGTTTTCCGGCGATCGATTTTTTTGGGAGAACTTGTTTGCTTCGCTTTTGCTTTTGCATTTCCGTTTCCTTGCGATTCTTTTCCTTCTCGTCCCTTGAAGATGATGAGCAAGTGAACGTGATCGATGACCAGAACTTCTTTTTGTTGGCTCTACCTTCGCTTTTGTTTCTGTACAATAGATCCTTGAAGAATATCCACTTCTTCGAGTTCCTTCCAGACAATAAAGACCTTTAAGACGAAGCAGAGCCTAACGATGTTGTATCGATCGACGGAGTTTTAGCTTCTCTGTTCTCAGAATCATCAAACTTCAGAATGCGATGATGATGAGAGGCCTCATTTTCTTCGTGTTCTTGCCATTGGAACTGTGCTGTTCGTTGTGGTGACATCGACTGGATCTGACCGTTCAAGAACAACTCGTCGGCCGAACTCATATCACTCGATGAGAACCTAGAAGAAAATTCGAACTCAAACGAGCCAGATTCAGCGTCGTTGGTGTTGCCATTGTTGGAGGAGTGAAGGTTGACGTTTGGTTTGCCATTGTTACGGTTTGAAAAGACGATTATCTCTGTCTAATTTCCCATCTGAGAGAGAGTTGGGGTGGGCTTAGGGAGACTCATTCACAAAGCTCTCTGTCTAATTATTGTGTGTCCAACAAGCCAGTCAGACTCGTTTCAGTCCCTAAGCCCACCCCAACTCTCTCTCAAACGGAAAAACCCCACCACCTTCAATGTACTCAACTTTTTACTCTTTATTTTTTGTTTTTTTTTTCTCTTATCATTCACTGACATGTGTCAGTGGGGATTGTGGTTGTGGGGGTCCTTTATGATTTCTGCTCTCGAACTCACACCAATAATCCTCTTTTCAAGGCGTAACAATGGCGAACAAAACGTCAACCTTCACTCCTCCAACAATGGCGACACCAACAACGCTGAGTCTGGCTCATTCGAGTTCGAATTTGCTTCTGGGTTCTCACCGAGTGATATGAGTTCGACCGACGAGTTGTTCTTGAACAGTCAGATCCGGTCGATGTCACCACAACGAACAGCACAGTTCCAATGGCAAGAACACAAAGAAAATGAGACCTCTCATCATCATCGCATTCTGGAGTTTGATGATTCTAAGAACAAAGAAGCTGAAACTCCGTCGATCGATGCAACACCGTTAGGCTCTGCTTCGTCTTCAAGGTCTTCATCTTTTGGAAGGAACTCGAAGAAGTGGATATTCTTCAAAAATCTATTGTACAGAAGCAAAAGCAAAGGTAGAGCCAACAAAAAGAAGTTCTGGTCATCGATCACGTTCACTTGCTCATCATCTTCAAGGGATGAGAAGGAAAAGAATCGCAAGGAAACGAAAACGCAAAAGCAAAAGCGAAGCAAACAAGTTCTCCCAAAAAAACGGATCGCCGGAAAACCAGCGAACGACGTCGAAAAGCGTAGGGTTCCGCCGTCGGCTCACGAGTTGCATTACACTGCGAATAGAGCACAGACAGAGGAGATGAAGAAGAAGACCTTCTTGCCCTACCAGCAAGGACTGGTCGGATGTCTAGGGTTGTGCCCTTAATGGATTTACCAGAACTTTAAACCCTATGTCCTCTGGGTTGTAATTTAAGCTCCTGTGCCTTTGTTCCAATCACCATTGATGATTTTGCTTCTTTAGCTATGAAAATATTATTAGGTTATGCGATCCATTGCTATGTATAATCCTTGTGGGAGAGTGATGTTTTGGGATGATGTTAAAAAAATGATTTTTTATTTTTTTTATATATAAAAAGTAAAGAAGTGTTTTGATTTTAAAAAGTTAAAAAAATTAAAAACTTAATCTTTCCAAATTACCTCAGAGTCTCTCTCAGTTATGTAATATTTTATTATAAAGTAAATTATTAAATTAAGTTTATATAAGATTGCTATTCATCCTAAAAGTGTTTAATTATGATTTTGTTTAATACAATTTCTTATTTTTTAAATATGACAACGGAATAGGTTGAGGTCCGACGGGCTGCCCAGGCAAGGTTGCCGCTTGCCGGTAAGGCGAAGAACACCAAGAGCTTAACCTATAGCTTTGATACCATGTTAGAATAGTAGAAAGAGGGGAAATAATATGTATTGTATTGAATGATAGAAGGCTTGTATATATAGACTGAGAAAGAGTACCCTACTAGAAATCTAACTATGAGAAAGAGTATCCTATAAAAAACATAACTATGGCAATACCTAATATTTTTAGGAAATCAATACCTAATATATGTAGGAATATATACCATATATACATTAACAACAATCACAGCGAAGCAAACAACCAGCCAAATCACAGCAAAGGCCGGGAAAAAAAACGACGTACTATAAACGCTACCAAATACACCGGTAGCCAAACACAATAGAAAAACAATCTAAAAATTGCTAACCACTTCAGCACACGAACCCTGGAAGGGTAAAGAGAGAAGAAAAAAACACCCCGAAAAGGAAGCCGCACTAGACCCAAGGCAAGGAGGATCTAGTCAGCACCTAAGGAAGCTGCGACAGTGAGGAAGAGGGACTACCGAGGGGCCGGGAAGGAAAAGGAAGGGCTATCAGGGCTTGAGAAAGAAGAAGAAGGGCTTTCGGCTTCCAATGATGAAGTAGCTAACTTGTGTCTCATGGCTCTAGGAGAAGAAGAATCCACTCAAAATGAGGTAACTTTTAATTATGAAGAACTTGAGAGTGCTTTTAATGTGATGAGTTTAGAAAAGTATGTACTAAAAATAATGTGTTAAAGAAATTAGTAGCATCCTCATCTAACAATGTAGATGAATTGAAGAAAGAAAACCTTGTTTTGAAAAATGACCTTAGCACTATTTCTAATGAGAAAATTGTCTTAAAAAACAATGTTGATGATTTAAATAAAACTCTTGAAAATTTTGTAAAAGGAAGAGATAACCTCAACAAGCTTCTTAGTAATCAAAGATGTGTTTTTGATAAAGCCGGTATTAGCTATGATCCCATTAAGAAACAAAAGAACCTCAAAACAATTTTTGAATAAACACCTCCTATGACACACCCTCATATTACTTGTCATTATTGTAGGAAAAAAGGTCATTATATCTCTACTTGTCCATTCAATAAGAATATGAACATGGGAACTAAAAATATTTGGGTTGTAAAAGGAACTAACAATACCAACCAAAAAGGACGCAAGAAATCATGGGTACCAAAATCCAACATTTGATTATCTTATTGTAGGTATGCCTTAAGTCCAAAGCAAAAAACAAAAGGTGGTACCTTAATAGTGGATGCTCTAGACACATGACCGGAGACAAATCATTTTTCACTACTCTATCATCCAAAGATGGAGGATTTGTCACTTTCGGAGACAACAAAAAGGGAAAAATTATTGGCATTGGTAACATCGGTATCTCTCCTAACCCTTCTATTGAAAATGCTCTCCTTGTAGATGGACTTAAGTATAATTTACTTAGTATTAGTCAATTATGTGATAATGGTAATTGAGCTATTTTTGATAAATCATATTGTACAATTAAAAGCACAATTGGTGACTCTATTTTTGAACTAGTAGATTTTTAGTGCAAGAGTAGAATCTTAACCAGCAAATCATGGCATTTCGTAAATAGAATGAATTCAAAATATATACCTCTGCTCGATCGTGCAGGTTCCCAAGCTGCCCAAATTGATTCCCACCAAATGAATAAACATCACCATCGCAGAAATGCGACGGTGTGCGAGTCTATGACCACGCCCTCTATCTGGATACCCAGTAAGTTAGATACACATATAAATTTGAGCTCATCATCTGTGCTTCCTTGCCAAAGCCTTTGCACTGTGACATCTCGGCAAACATAAATCAACATATTAATATGACAATTCGCGAAACATCAAACAATTAGATTGAGTACAAAACAAAAACTTAGCAAAAACAACACAAGGATATAGATCAGATTATCCCTTTCTAGAGTGGATATGGAGCTCATCTTGAACATCTACTGTGCTTTTTTTTTTTCCCCAACATTTTCTACCTTACATAGATGGTGACTCGAAGCAGTTGATGCTTAGAAAACTTCTTGAGCATCAACAATGTATGTAAGAAAAATAAAATGTTCAACATACTAAGCGGAACAACAAAACAAGACACCAGCTTTGAAAACTTCTTGAGCATCAGCAATGTATGTAGGAAAAATAAAATGTTTAGCATGCTAAGTGGAGCAACAAAATAAGACCGCAATACCAAATTTTCCTTTGGTAATTTCATTAGACAACAAATAATAATACTTTACTACAAAAGATGCAGACATTCAAAAGTAATAAAATGATAGGCGGGCCCAAAATTCATGCAAATCGGTGATTTCATGAAATCCAACAGCAAGCCTTCACGAATCTGTATAACAGCACAAGGATTTGAATTTCAACAACCCGACAAGCAATGGACATTTTTTATTCAGACAAGAATCTTGCACCTGCATGAATCTCTAGAGTTTCAGCGAGGAGAGGAAGGATAGACACACATATGTTTTTTCTGGAGCATACTGTGAAGAAAAAGGAGATGGCATATTTGACCAGATGGCTAGGCATCAAAATGTATGCTAGTCCTTGTCTTAACAAATAGACTACTAGCTCATTAAATTGAAAGAGAATGACATATTTGACCATCAGATAAATGAAGGCATAATAAAGAAACCATTTAGTTAAAATTTTTGGAAGGATCGCTCCACATTCTGTGGTAAGGAATGCAACCGCCAAAAAATGATTAAACAAAGTCAAGGCTCACAAGAATCGGGAACTTGATCTAAAGTGGCTTCTATATTGAGCAACCAAATTATATATTATGAAAAATTTGCTGCAACTTCAAGCGATTGGGAAGAAAACAAAACATCCTCATGTTGAGTTAGTCGCTTAAAGCCCAGACCTAATGGGTTAAAATTTTAAAGAAATCTTGATGCCTCCATACAACCATCGGCCTTACTAAAAGTTAAAATATCAGAAGCATAGATATCTTTGTTCCCTGAGTCAACCTATTTGACAACTACTCAGATTCACAGTCAAATCTCCGAAGGCAGGTAAACCAGATAAGTTTAACTACTATTTGATACTCAGATTCACTGTCAAAGCTCCAAATGTAGGTAAACCAGATGAGTTAAACTAGGTAGCATGCTGGGACCACACTAAGAAGCATTAACACTTCTAAAAAGATAATGTGTCTACACGACACTCGTTTGACACTTCCCAATACTTCACACATGAATCACACCACAAGTTTGAATAAAATAACTTGAAATCCAATAAATGGAAAAAAAACAAAAAAAAAAAATGTAAATTTATACTTATTCTCCTCTTTTTAACTCTAAAAATTATTTTCTTAAATATTCATATAATAAATATATAAAATTATAAATTTTGCATGCGTACCCCACGTGTCTGTGTCCTACATTTTTTGAAAATTACCGTGTTGGCACGCCCATGCTTCTTAGGGGCCACACATGCTAAAATTAGGAAAAATATTATTCCCACTCCACTTGTTTATAATGTACTCCAAAATCACATGACACTATTCCCAATTCACACTAGAATAGTGCATTTACAAAGAAGTGCTAACATATTCCTAAATTATTAATTTAACAATTCAGATACAAAGCAAAAAAGAATGAGAAAAATAAATCACACAAAGCATGCAACAAGAGATTTCATGATCTAGAAGAACTCACCTGTCCATAGAGTCCCCATCCAAAAGCAAGTAGTGCTCCAGCATCTGTAATTGCAAAAAAAGTCACATTAAAAAGTGAGGTAACATAAGATTGAAAACAAGTAATATTTTCCTAAATACTATGTTGTACTTGACTAGTTATCAACCAAGTCACGAAGTGATTACCGATGATTACCTTTGTGTCTCCCTCCACAGGCAATTTCCGACATAGCTTCTGGAACTCTAAAACCTTGTCCCTCCGAGCTCAAGCTTCCTCGTGAAAGGGCCGCAGATCTATCTTTCCCAAAAGAAGAGGAATCAATGCAAGGAGCAGGATGCGGAGAGGACACCATCCATATCCAAGACCCCAAACCTAGGCGCCTCGCCTCCATAACCCCAACCCCACACTGTCCTATATCTGAAACTTCAGGAAAATAGGATATATCAAGTGTCTTTCTTCACATAATAGGATATATCAAGTGTCTTGCTTCACATAATATGGTTCCATAGTTGCAAACAAAGATGCTACCTAGAACCTATGTATTACAATGAAGAGCGAACTACACATCAAAGATGTGGCATAAGGAAAGCGTTAATCAAGGATATAGTGAATACCGACAATACTAATGTATGGCGCCCACCAATTGCAATGAGTAGCAATTCTTACTCCGTGTTCAATGTCACAAGACATGGCAATCCGAGAGAGTTTCATCACCAGATGGTGTGCTTTCGCAACTTGCTTAGATGATGATATTCGTCTCGCTTTGTACCTTCCTCCCCACCTCCTCTACCATCTACACCGGACCTGTTCCACCGGAAGATCTTGATCCTCGAGGCGGGGACTCACTTACTGAAATTAACCTTTAACGTTATTCACCAATTGGAAAGCAATTTTTTGTGAATCATTCTGATAACAAGGCTAAACCAAATTACCTTGTTCTGCCAAAAATGAACTGGGTCTTTCAAAAGCATCCTTCTCTTGGATTACAGCTGTAGATGAATCTCCAAATACTTTCCCAGAGGGAACACACTGTTTCCAACCCCATGTGTACACTTCTCCATTTTCTGTATTGAGAATCAAACATTGCTTACTCCATGGCTCGAGGAAGAGTGATTTACCAAGAAAAGTATTTATAAAAAAATGGCCCAATAATAAAAAACCACAGTAGCTCTATGTGAAACACACTTTTGAAAACCGGACCGGCTGGTTTGACAGGTTGAACCGTCAACCGGTCTAAGTTCCACTCCAGTTAGACCCTTGAACCCATTCAAGCTCAAAAAAATGGTCTTTTTTTTCTTAAACCGGAAAAACTGGCAGTTGAACCACTAAACCGGTGCCGATTTGAGAAAACCGGCCGGACTTAACATATGAGGTTAAGATTTGAAAATTGTAGTGCACAAGGCCTGAAAACACTTCAAGTATGAGACTCTTGTTAAGTTCCCACTAAAGCCAACAATACTCCTTGTAAATAAATTAGTAGATATAATTTATTTATTATATTTCAATCATTTTCTCTCACAATTAACATTTTTACAAATAGCATCAATAAAAAAAAAATGTATAAATATATGTAACTTCTAAATATGTTTATATAAATATCTAGTATAAGGTATATTTAATATTTATTTTTTATTTAATTATATTTTTAATTTATTTATTACATATTTATGATATCACGGCTCAACCCGACGGCTGAACTGGTGACCCGTCCACCTGATGCATTTTCCGATTCGCTCACCGGTCCCCTTTTTAAAACCTTGGTGAAACAAACTCAATAGGACTTCGACTAATTTGATCTCTGTCTTTTAATAAACATAGCGCTCCATTTGGTTGTAGGGAGAAAAGGAAGAAAAAGGGAATTTAAAACATTGTACCTGTAAGTTTTTACAATTTGTGACTTTATTCTTTCCCTCCATTTTACTAGCAACCAAAGGCGAAAAATGTTCAGTTTCTTTCACATATTAAAGAATGGAAATTAGAAGTACCAGAATCGCAACACAATGTGCCCAACCAAGCTATGACTTTTATTATTTTAGCTTCTGACGGTAGAGGAAAAGGCTCTGGCGTTTCCTTAACAAACACAAGGGAAAGACAATAAAATTAAGGAAGAAATCAAAAAAGAACTCAAATCATTTTCAAGTAAAATGTAGTTCTGGTTAGGAATGGCAACGGGGCGGGGCGGGGGATCACCCTCCCCGTCCCCCCCCGTCCCCGATGGCCAAAACTTCCCCGTCCCCGGCCCCGATGGGGAACCAATCACAGTCCCCATCCCCGTCCCCAACGGCGATCGGGTTTCCCCGACCCCGAAATTCCCCGATCCTCATCAACAACAAATCAAAAAACAACATCACCACCACCAGATCAAAAAATCAATAACAGATTAAAAATAATAATAATAACAGATTTGTTTTGTTATGGTATTTCATACAAATAATCTACACACACAAAATTCGTTCAAAAAAAATAAAAAAATTCACTTACAGATCTGTTACAGTTCAAAAAAAAAAAAAATTGCATACACAAACAGATCAGTTACAGATCAACAGATCTGTATTCGTTCAAAAAAAAATTAAAAAAAAAAATATTATACATACATATCTGTTACATCTGTTACATAAAAAAATTCACTTACATCTGTTACAAATCTGTTACATCTGAAATACCATTAACCAGATCTGTGTCGGTGGAGGACGATCGGCGGAGGCGGACGACGGATTATGACGATCAGCGTCGGAGGAGGACAAACGGCGGAGGAGGACGACGGAGGAGGCGATCGGCGTCGCGGAGAGGTACGAGAGTGAGAGTAGAAGAGAGAGAGAGAGAGAGAGAGAGAGAGATCGGCGTGAGATCGGAGGGAGTGTGAGAGATCGGCGTGAGGCAGTCGGACGGAGACAGACATGGAGGTCGGGGTGAGGCAGTGAGGTCGGAAGGAGGGATGGAGATCGGAGGGAGGCGAGGGTTAGAGAGAGAGAGAGGGAGGCGAGGGTTTGAGAAAGAAAGAGAGAGGGAGGCGAGGGTTTCTGAGTCAGTGAGGTAGAGAGAGTTTAGAGAGTTAAGAGAGACGGGGTAGAGGAGAAAAATGAAATATGAGACTGACCTGAGACACCTGGTTTATATATATATATATATATATAAGGGTAAAATTGTAATTTAACGTCAGGAAAAAATCGGGCTGGGGACGGGGCCTGGCCGGGTACGGGGCTGGGACACTAATTCTCATCCCCGGCCTGGAACTGATTGGGGATTCAATTTTAAATACCATTCCCGTCCCTGCGAGAGTATTTTTCGAAAAAAAATTCGCTCAATTCGGAATCGAAGAGTCAAGTCACCGTCAGACCGATTTCAAATTGCCATCCCTAGTTCTGGTTTACCCCATGCTTTCCGAATGTAACATAGCTTTGACCTAGATCATCTGTTGAACCCCATGTAATGAGCTTTCCGGACTCTGATTGAAGAATAAATATGAGTACAAACGAAATTAAGCTCCTAACCATTACCAACAAACACTGAAATGGAGTAAAAACTCAAGCAAATTACATCAAAAATCAAAAAATTAAAAAAACTTTTCAATTGAAGAAAAGATTTCAGAATCAATACATAATCAAAAGCAAACAGACTTTCATGGACATGAAAACCTAATACAAAAATTAAGCAAGCATTTTTAAAAAATGCTAATTAGGTATGGCAATGGGAGTTAATGGAGTGAATATTAATTTCTCATCCTCATTCCCCTATAATTATTTTTCTCCATTCCCCATGGGTACTATCTTCCCCATCTCCTAATGGGTTTGGATTTTCCTCAACCCAACTTGACCTTTTTTTTTTTTTTTTTAAAGATTCACAACCAAAACTAAATACACTATTTGTTGGTAATTGCCTTGATAATGTCCATGTTTTTCATCTCAATGATCTCTATGCTAGTGATGTCAAATGTTTATATGCTATTAGTGATAGTAGTTGATTATGGGATAGAAGACTTGGTCATGCTCAATTGCTAAACTTTTGAGAAAGGATTTGGTCGTTGAACTTCCAAAAATTAAATTCGAAAAAGATCGACTTTGTGATGCTTGTCAACAAGGAAAGCAAACCAAATCATCTTTTAAATCAAAATCTCTTATTTCCACTATTATACCTTTACAATTGTTGCATATGGATTTATTTGGTCTCTCAAGAACATCTAGTCTTGGTGGTAAACATTATTGTCTTGTTGTTGTTGATGATTTTTCAAGATTTACATGGGTTATGTTTTTAGCACACAAAGATGAGACATTTTCTTCTTTCACTAAACTTTGTCAGAAAATTCAAAATGAAAACGGTTTTCTTATTATTAATATTCGAACCGACCATGGTAGAAAATTTGAAAATGAAAATTTTGAATTATTTTGTGATGAGCATGGTATTGAACATAATTTTTCAGCACCTAGAACCCCTCAACAAAATGGTGTTATAAAAAGAAAGAATAAAACCTCAGAAGAAATGAGTAGAACAATGCTTTGCGAAAACACATTATATGATCAGGAAATCAAAATGATGGTTGATGGACACATACAAGGGAAACAAACTTGCATTAAAGATGCCTCCTGCTCAGAATGTTACCTGATTCATTCACAAAAAATAGAGGGAAAGAAAGGGAAAAAAAAAACAAAAAACAAAAAGTAAATGTGAGGATTTTTACAATAGAGTTTAGGTTAATGATCAAGAACTAGATGTAATTCAGGAAATCATATTTTGAATTTAATGGACTGTCAATTGAAATAATAAAATTTGCTAACTAGGTCCAAATGTCTATGAATTTGGTAATCAATATTTTGCAGACCACATACATATCCAAATCCCACTCTTTTTTAGTTGTTCTAACCACATAACAACTCATAAACTGGATCTACTTTTTACTTCAAATCCCATTTCCACAATTATTATTAGAATGAACCCAATTGTAAAAACATAAAGAAATCCCCAGTCCTGCGAAAGATTCAAGAAAGACTTTTTTCAATTGCAAGACACCAACAAACAAACAAACAAACAAACTTATATTATATAAATAAAAATCAACATTTAACATCAAACCCTCCATCTACTCCGAAAACACTTCCTACTACAACCTTGAAACACAAAAAAAATAAATATACTAGCCATGTCTTTGACGACAAACAGTATATTACCCACTATTCAGTAAATAGAGAGAGAGAGAGAGAGAGAGAGAGAGAGAGAGCCATCTTTTGACGAGCTGCATTTTGCGGTGGTAACTTGTGGCGGCAGCCCTATTTAGGGTTTTGATGAGTACTGTTAGCTTAAAGATTCTGAGACAGAGAGACAGTTTTATATATATGAAAACTTTTGCTGATTTGTGATTAATTTCACTATTTTTTATTTATAATAGTTTTCCTTAATATTTATAATAATTTTAGAAACATGATATTACTACATTGGCCCTGTTTGGTAGAGCTGTGGGAAATTGCTTATAGCTTATGCCTAAACAGCTTATAGCTTATAACTTTCAGCTTAAGCTGATTTCCAGCTTATTCTTAAAGCATCTCCTGCCCCACTCAAAGAATAAGCTGATTTCTGACTTCCAAAAAGCTATAAGCTATAAGTTATAAGCTAAACCAAACACATCAAAATAGCTTAAATTAAGCTGAAAGCTGGAATAAGCTGATTATAAGCTGTGCCAAACAGGGCCATTATATAGTGTCTTATAAGAGGTGCTCATGCCATAGATCAATGGCCTTTTTTTGTTTTGGTCTATAAGAACATTTCTTTTTTTGTTTGGGTACACAAGGATGTGCCTTTGAATTTGTTTGGATTCATGTACCTAGTTTTATATAGGGGATTTTTTTATTTTTTTATTTTTTTAGGATCTCTAGTATTAAGATTTTATAGTATAAAACATCTAATATTTTTATAATATCTAAAATCCCTCCAGAGAAAATTCAATTCAGAGAAATTCTTTGACCTTTCCAGAGAAATTCTTTTTCTGGCCTTCCCACTCTCCAGAAAGAGTTTTTCTGAACTTTTCACTCTCCAAAGAAATTCTGGACTTCCCACAAAATTCAAAGTTACCCAGTAAATAATCAGTGTTGGTGAACAAAAAAGGATTGAATTGAATTTGCATACAATTAATAAGCTAAAATAATTATAATGAGTGACTATATATATAGATATATACCTGAAATAGGGGGTGAGTGCGATGAAAGGAAAGGCAGTGAGGGCAAAAGTCTAAAGTCCCTCTAGAAAAAATTTTCTCAAGAGAAATTCTCTCGAACAACTCTTCCTTTTCGTTTCTTGTTTTGAATTTCCTTCATCTCTAAGCTTTTCTCAACCCTCTTCTACATTTCAGATCTTAGTTTTTCTCTCTTTCTCTCTCTCTGTGAAGAAATTCCTGTGTTTGGTGTACCATGAGTGTACACTTCGAAGTAAACACGTGAGGTTTCTGAAAATTTTAGAGTTCTAGGGCTTCATGTTTAGTCTTTGTTTGGTCAATTTGTTTTGACTACATGAACAGTGTAGCTTTTGAAGTGAATTCATTGTTTGAGCATTTAGATTTCGTCAAGTGGACTTTGGTCTCTCGTCTCACCGATGAACTCATATATTTTGAGGGATCTTGGACTACAAAAGAAATTATTGTGGACCCCCCCTCCCCCTCCCCCTTCCCCTCCCTTACTAAAAGTTGGAAAAGGATGTTAGACCAATTTTCCTTTTATATATGAAAACTTTTCTTGATTTGTGATTAATTTCACTATTTTTTATTTGTAATATTTTTCCTTAATATTTATAATAATTTTAGAAACATGATATTACTACATTATATAGTGTTTTACAAGAGGTGCTCATGCCATAGATCAAAGGCCTTTTTTGTTTAGGTCCATAAGAACATTTCTTTTTTTGTTTGGGTACACAAGAATGTGCCTTTGAATTTGTTTGGATTCATGTGTGTTATTTGTTGAACTCTAACTTATTATTGTATAAAAGACTTGTTAGAAAATTTATTTTTTAGTTAATTCTATTAAATAAAAAATTATGATAAAGGAAGTATTTATAATTTCACAAATGACAGGGACAATCTATATTTTCAGCAAATTTCAAGATATGTATCTATAATTTATCTATTTTTTTATGTCATATGACAGCTAACGTGGTATTTTCTGTCTAATTTTGAATATAAGTTACCTTTAGGAATGAATTGAAAAAAACTTAACATGAAGAACCAAAGTGGGAGGAAAAAAAAATTCAAGAGCCAAAGTGAGAAAATGACTAACGAAAGGGGACAAAGTGTAATTTACCCACAGATTTATTATTATAAATTTAAATTAACAATTGAATGCATAATATAAAAACATCCCTCCCCGCCTTATTGTTAAAGGATGTAAATGGTTTGGTTCAATATGGTAAGATGGAGGAAAAAATTAGCACCAAACGGCATCATTAAGTTTTGAATTAGCATTGCTATGTAAAAAAAAATTGAATTAGTATTAGGGACGGAATTAGAAAAAAATTATAGGGGGTCATGATCCCCTTATTTTTGTGAAAAAATATTATTTGCCATAACAATTTAAAATATATATATATATATCATTTTATATATAAAATAGCCTTCTAATATAAAATATATATCTCATTTTTCTCTCATCTTTTTATTTTGTATAAAAAAAAAAAAAACTTTTTTATTTTATTAGAGATTGCTTCTATAGTATTTGATTTTTTTAAAAAAAATTTGTGTGCTTCTATATATATGATTTATATATCATGTCGTACATATATGTGTTTGTGTATTCAACAGAAAAAATTTATTCGTCTTTTGATCATTTCAGTGATGAAATCTAAATTCCGTCCCTAGTTAACATAAATAAAGGATTAACCGGAAGTTTTAAGAGTTTTATAGGAAGTTATGAATAACTTAAGAGAAGTGGTAAAAGTTACTCTATAATGTCTCCCTTCCTAACTTTTATTGCAAAAAGCGTAATTTATTTGTTTTAATACTTAAAGAATTATAATATAATAATTATTTAAATATAACATTTTAATCAGTTCAATTGAGTTCATTACAATCAGTGAAAAAAATTTGGAATCAATACCTTATCAAAAATCAAAATTTTAGTTAGTCTTCAAAGCAATCAATTTGATTTTATTGATTTTTCTTACCGTCGCTTTCTTATTAAAATTATTTTTTTCATAAATTGTAGGCAAAAATTGAACCAAAAATTAGTAAAAAAAATTAAAAAGATAAAAAATAAAAACTAAAATCACTCCATAAAACTACATCGAATGGGGCAAGTATTAGCTGCATTTATGGATATAGAATGGGACTAGGCTAGGTAGAGTGTTTACTAATAATTATTACATATTTAATAGCTGCTTTTAATGTTGCATTTTTTTTTTCGAGAAATGTTAGAAACTCTTAAAAATTTACTAAAATTTTTACCAAATATTTTATATGGGTCCCATATTCATGTGAGACATTTGGTAGAATTTTTGGGGTCTAGCATTTTTGTTTTTTTTTTTTTTTTTCTTAAGGGTCTATTTAACACATTGATCTGGGTTTTGCTACCATTTGAAATAAGGAGGAAAAGAAAATACAATCAAAAGATAGAAGAAAATTCTATCTTTAAGAAAAAATAATAATATAATAAGAAGAAGAAGAAAAGTAATTCTAAAAAAAATTAAGCCTAAAGGTCATTTTAAACATAAGAGGAAGCATAAAGGAAGTTTTTAGTATTTGATGCACCCATCAGTGCATAAGCTTTCCATATAGGCATTTCCAAGAGAAATTAGCATAGTGTAGACATCCCATTTTTGACCGCTCTTAAGACTTGGGCATCACTGATTGACCACTCGATGATGAAAGTTATGCTGTGCAAATGTTCGATTTCTTCAGCAAGAAGAGCTTCTAAATCCCAACTTTACACCCCATTTTGACCAAAACTGTTTTTGACCAAAACTATTTTAGATTTTAAAACCCTCTCTTTCAAAATATTTTTGAAAATGTTTCTACGATGTTCCAAGGCTCGTATTTCATTTAAAATATTGCACTTTTCGGTAAACCGAGTAAGGACAAAGTGGAAATAAATGGAAGAAAAGTGAACTCTTTGAAAAATCTTTAAAAACATCTTATTTAGAGGTTTGGAGTTGGAGAAAATAGGAGAGGAGGAAAGAAAACTAGTTGGGGAAATGGTTGAGCTTGAAACCGTTGAGAGAAAACTGAATAGCCTTCACTAAATCAGGCCTATCTCTTTGTACACTTAGACTTTAGTTGTGAGGCCACCACCATTGAAAAGTGGACTTCCGGTGATTCAATTTAGGCTCAAGAATCTCTCAAAGCCGAGTCCGAATGAGGGAGATATGGTCGTTGGAAGTTAGGTATCAATTCGTTAGGATAGAAATGAGCAACCTTCACTAAAATAGACATATCTCTTTCTGCACTTAGAATTTAGATATGAGGCTGCCACCATTGGAAACTAGACTTTCGGGGCTTCAATTTAGACTTAAGAATGACCTAAAACCGAGTCCATATAAGGGCGATATGTCCGTTTGAAGTCGGGTCTGGAAGTAGATTTTTGTTGCCGGCAGCCCAGTATTTGTGGACGGCCGCCCATTATTAGTGGCTGGTCAACCACTCATTCTGGTCTGCCGACCACTTGTGTAAAACCCATGTATTAGTTGCCAGCTGTCCCCCAAAAGCCCCAGTTGTTCCTATACAGATATTTTCCGACCTGAGATGTTGTTTTTCTATATATACCAGGCCAACCCTCTTGTTTTTAGGTTACAAAAATTTTCAGAAGTCCCAAAACTTGAAATTCTCTCTCTATCTCTATCTTGTAACACTCACACCTTACCTAAACACTTCCTAAACCAATATTGAAGCTCTCCTTACTGAGATTATTGAGTCCAAATTTCAGCTCATGAGAGTGTAAGCTTTGTGGTTTGTGAACAAAAGAGTAACCTTACTTCAAGATGTATAATTTTGGGCATCTCTACACTACTTATTTCCGATCTTTTCTTGCTGTTTTTACACTGTTTTTATGGCCTAAAACTTGTGGTTTAAAACTACCAAAAGTTGAGGGGTTAACCATCCTTCTTTGAACCTTGTTCTCTAAGCTTTTGCCCTTGTATTTCCCATTCTTTTCTCAAATTTTTTTGAGCTTTTTACTACTGAATTTCAAAGTTTTTCGGAGGCTAAAAATCATGTTTTGAGGTCCCAAAAATAGAGGGGTTAGCCACTCTTCTTATGGCTTGTTTACTGGCTTAAATTCTCCATTATTTTAGCTTAGTCTTTTTGTTATTTTTAGCTAAATTCCAGCATCTTTTAGGACTATTTTTGGTTGTTCATTGCATTTGAGTCTTGTATTGTATGCTTATAGTGTAATTGTCCTCATAGGCTTGGTGGTTTAGGCCTTAGCCACCAACTATTTGAGTTGATAGTGTTTATTTCAAGCTTTTCATACTTGTATTCATATCTAATCAGCTCTGCAACCTCCCTCATTTCTTGGCTTTTTCTTTACTTTGAAAGTTGTTTCAAGCTACTTGCTTGTTTAAGCTTGAGATAGAGATATTGTGCTTAACGGTTTAATCCCTTTGGGGGTTCATTATCAACGGCATGATACTTCTCTTATGCCTAAAATAAATCTTGGTTTGGTATTCCTTTCCATTATAGGACTTAATCTTCACTTTTGGACTCAATTGATTAAGGAATGTATGGTAATTAAAATGGAGTAATAAAATTGTGACTAAAAGTAATGCAAGATAATGAAATCAACTTGGGTTCAATCGGACGTTAATTGAACCCATTGAGTCTTGAGTCATTTCATACTTGTTAGTGATATAAACGGTTCAAGAGTTAATGTCAACCACTTCCCTTGATCAATCCATGACAGGAAGGAGGTTTGAGAGTCTTTTATGTTGCATTTATTGAAATTGTACACCTTGGTTCATAGGCCATCATGAAATGAAATTGCATCGATTGATGGATGTGAATTGAGCTTGCAACTCCTTTAAGTTGTTTGATGATAAGAAGGGGTAAGGTGTACAAATATACCTTGAGAATACCCTGTTTGTGCTCTGTATGCTTTCTGTTACAGTAGGAGGAACCAGGCTTTAGTGGCTAGCAAGCCACTTCTTTTGAACGACAGGCTACCTTTTGTGGCCGGGCGGCCACTACTTCTGGCCTGCCGGCCACTTTTGTCAAATTGAGCAGCAACTTTTTGGAACAGAACAGAGCAGAGGCTAAGATGAAAAGATGTTCTAACTGTGCAATATAGGCATTTTAGCAGCAGAATAGTGGGCTTTTCGGGTGGAAATCAGCGCATACATGAGCATTCCTTGCTTCCAAAGGCTGATTAGTTAACTTAGTTACTTCTTTCATGTTGTATTCATATTGTAATTAATTAGTTAATTCTAATTTATATTAATTAATTAGTGTAATTAATTAGTTAGTTCCATAGAATAGTTAATTAATTAATTGGTTTCGTAATAACTAGCTAGCATAGTTAGTTTATTCAGTTTATAATAATTAGTTAATTTGTTTTGTAATAGATAGTTAATTAGCTTAGCTAGTTAGTTTATTTGGACCCTCCTACACAAGGGCGCAGTTGTAATAATGTGAATGTCTTCCAACCCCAAGTCTTTCTCCCTTTTAATGCTTATAATGGTTAGTTTAGGACATCATGTTTCGTTTAGCATTTCTCATGCCTTGCATGCATTGAGCTCGGCGCATCATTCTAACTTGCATTGTTAGTTAATACTTCTTTGAATACGAGCTTAGACTATATGCTATCAAATTGATTCATATGCCATATTGGCAGCAAAGCCTAGTAATTGCATATTGTATGCGTTACATTAGTCATATTGCATAGTTAGAATCATACATTATTCTAACTCTGTCATATTTTTTGGCTTGGAGTACTAGATGAGCTTTTAGTTGTTTTAACATATCACATGAGGTTAAGTGCTTAAGTGATAAACTGTTTGAATGCTTGTGAATGAAGGCTAGTTGCTTGAATTGGGATAGTTTGATTAATGTACATTTGAGCCCACTTTTTCAAGTGGCACATTCACAAACTCTTTTAAAAAAATAAACATGAAATATAATGTTCCAATTCTTACAAATTAGTTTATACCTTGTGTGCGTATCACACAATACAGTTAGCCTAATAATCGGAACAAGAGCATATAATGTAAATAAGATTCACATCATGATTAGTAGAGGCCGATCTTTAATCGGGCAAGCAAGGGTGCTCATTTCATAACCTTCCCCTCTCGTACCTAACGGACACGTGGCCTTTGGCACGAATCATGGGTTTCTTAAATTTTTCAAAAATATTTAGATGGCGACTCTATATTTGGAAAAATAGTCTATTTTTGGCATTTTGATTCAAAATTAATTTTCCAAAAGATTTTTTGGATTTGGACTCTTTGGTGTTTATCTATTTCACCTTGCACTTGCGAGATCAGATTCAGAACTGCGGGAGTCCGAACTGTAGGGCTAGTCGTATCCAAAAGGAGCACGAAAAATCGAGCTACACATATATATCAATATGAGAAATGAAACATAATATGATTAAAAAAATGTTATGAAAAATAAGAAAAATTGGTGATATAAGAGCATCTTCATCAAAATAGTCAAATTTTTAGTTAAATTTTAACTAAGAGTCTATTTTTCTATTTTAGCTGATTATCTTTTCAAATACATTTTCCAACAAACTTTTTATTCTTTAATTCATTTGTTGAGTCATCTTCCCTTAACTACATGTAGCTAGTGGAACTAAAATAGCTAGCTAAGAATTGAATTTGATAGAGTGTTTCTATAGTTTTGTGCTATAAAATAGCTAAGAGAATACTCTAATGAACTTGATAATGATGCTTTAAGATCGATTTGAATATTTAGAAGGAAAATTAAAAGATTTTAAAAAATAGTAATCATAAATTTATTGTTGAAAAAAAAAATAAAAGATTTAGGTAATGTATGAAGAAGAGTCAGACAATGGACCTATGGACATGGATGATAACCTTGTTATTAACATTGAAGATTCTTCTGACTCGTCTATGGAGGAGCTCTTTATGTGCCTTGAAGGTTCTTTGCATGGGGGTTTGGAGGCTCCAATGACTGATATCACTCAAGGCCAAACTCCATCTCGTTCAGAACTTGGTGATGATCCATCTTTACTACTGACACATCCAACTTTTAGCTTATCTTCAAATAATCTTCTCAGCAAAGGACTCACTCTTTTGAAACAAGTTCTACCTGGACTGCACTATGCTACCTGTGCCATTCCCTATTTTGTTACAGCCAAGTAGTCTGCACAAAGTTCGCATGTGCCTTCTTGCTTGACAATGTCTGAAGCCACTCTCACTATCCCCCATGCTATGATAAAGAATACCCAACCTTTTTCTTCCTCAAACATTTGTCAAGAAGAAACTTCATTATTGTTGGGTCCACCCCTGTTTAATCCCTCAAGTACCCCACCAGTTTTACTGAAGCCCAACCCCTTATCCTCATAGGCCCCCAATGTTTCAGCCCAAAATTTTGAGTACCTTGGTCAAACACATTGCAACCAATTGTACCCAGTTACTTTGCCCAGTGTTTCTCCAGTGACTAGTGCTTTCCATTGTATTGCCCCTGATTTTACAGACTCTATTGCTTTTGAAGGAGAAGAAGAGCCCTATTCTTTGCCAATTGATGAACCAACTCTCCAACCTATCTTGGCTCCAATTCTTCTTCAGTCTAGTTCACCAGCTCTATCATCATCAATGGTCACTATGAAGAAACGCTCCCTTAAACTAGAGCCAAAACTTTCCAGTGGTGGTAAGAGACCTAGACTCATTCCCTATTATTCTCCTCCAGGTATTTCAGATATTTGTGATTTTTCCTTTTGTTTTGATTCTGGTTCCTTGTCTTTCTCTTTGTCCCCTCAGCTCTTGTCTTCGTTCCCTTCCTCTTTTCCTATCCCCTTGAATCCAACTAGGTTTTTGGTGGTTGTCCCACAACAACCCCACTTAGCCCAATGAAAATTGTCAACTGGAATTATAGGGGTTTGGGTCAGCCTTTGACAGTTCGAGCTACTTTTAAACTGATCCGCTCTCATGCTCCTGATCTAATTTTTCTTATGGAAACAAAATCTGATTTGATTTCTGTGCAGTCTAAGTTTTCTAAATCTGGATTTTTTAATTGTTTTGGAGTTGATCCCATTGGGCTTAGTGGTGGTCTTTAGGTAGGTTAGAGGTCTCATCTCAAACTCTCTTGTCTTGTGTTCTCTCTCAATTTTATTCTTGCTAAAATCTCAAATGAAGTAGGTTTCTCTTGGCATATTGGTTTCGTGTGTAGTCATCCCAATTTGGTATATAGATCCCAAGTCTAGTCTTTTATCTCCTCTCATATCTTGAGTTTTCCCAGTCCTCTATTATTGTGTGGGGACTTTAACCAAGTCCTCTCATATGAGGATAAATGGGGGGCTAATGCCTTTTCTATTCTAGGAAGCTCCGTTTTCAGATCTTTTTTGGATAATTGTGACCTTTTGGAACTTAAAAATTGTGGCCCTTGATTTACTTGGACTAACAACAGAGATGGTGAGGCTTGCACTTTTGAAAGGCTTGATAGGGCTTGGTGTAATCAAGTTTGGTTAGCTTTATTTCCTAGAGCCTTTATGGTCAATCATGGTATTTTTTGGTCTGATCATGCTCCCATCTCCATTAATACGATTCCACCTTTGTATAGTTTCCCTAGACCTCTGTATTTTGAAGCTTGGTGGCTTCACCACTCTTCCTCATTTGAAATCATCCAATTCATTTGGTCTCTACCTATTCATGGTTCTCGTCTGTTTCGTGTTGTTCAATACCTTAAAATCTTGAATAATGTTCTCTCTAAATGGGGTAAAGATAGAAATGTTTCACTCTCTGCTCAAATTGCTCTGGTTCAATCTCAGCTGTCTCGTGTTCAAAACAATCTTTCTGCTTCCTCCCTTGCATTTGAAAAATCTCTTCGAGCTAAGTTGGATTTTCTTTGGAATTATGAAGAAATGTTTTGGGCTCAACAGGTTAAAGTGCATTGGTTAGCTTTGGAAGATAAAAACACAAAAAAAATTTCATTTAATGACAAGAGTAAGGAGGTCTAAAAATCACATTTGGCATATAAAGTCTCATTCTGGCTTGGTTATTCATGATGAAAAGGAAATCAGAAATATTTTCTTCGACTATTTCCAAGGTTTCTACTCTTCTAGTGTTGATCCCTCTGATTAATAGTTTTCTCCTATAAATGTATAGTCATCCTTATCTCCTGCCCAAATTGATTTTCTAAACAAACATTTCTCAGCTTGTGAGATAAAGGAAGTTGTTTTTCAAATGGGCCTTCTCAAAGCACCTGGTCTTGATGGCCACCTCCCATCTTTTTTAAAAAATGTTGGCACATGGTATCTGTCCCCATTACCACTGCAATGCTCTCTTTTCTCAATTTTAGGCATATGCTTAGGGAGGTTAATTGAACTTTCATCAGTTTTATTCCAGTTTTATTCCTAAAGTACAAAATCCGAAATCAGTTGATCAATATCATCCTATTAGCCTTTGTAATGTTTTCTATAAAATCATTTCTAAAGTACTTGCTAATAGGCCCAAAATGATTATTAACTCTCTAGTCTCACAATTTCAAAATGGTTTTGTTCCAAGGAGAGTCATTGCTAATAACATTTCCATGGCTCAAGAGCTTTCTAATTTTGTGAAAACCAAAAAACTTTCCAAATCTTTTTATGGCACTCTAAAACTTGATATAAGCAAAGATTTTGATAGAATCAATTGGTTTTTCTTGAGAAAGTTCTTACAACTTTTGGCTTTCCTCCTAAGTGGGTTTCACTCATCATGTAGTGTGTCACTACAGTTTCATACTCCATTTTAGTTAATGGTTCATTCACTTCTAACTTTGTGCCTAAGCAGGGGCTTAGACAAGGGGACCCTCTTTGCCCTTACCTTTTCATTCTTTGTGCAGAGGTTTTCTTATCTCTTCTTGTGTCAGCTCAACTTCTAAACAAATTGAAGGTGTTAAAATATCCAAGATTGCACCATCTATTTCTCACATTCTCTTTGCGGATGATAGCTTCCTCTTCTTTAAATCAACCCCCACGTAGGCCAAAATTTGAAACAGATTTTAGACACTTATTGTCAACTTTCTGGTCAAGGCGTCAATCTTCACAAATCTAATCTCTTTGTTAGCCCCAATACGCCATATGCCCTACAACAATCTTTATCTCAACAACTAGGTATAAGTTTTGGCTGTTAATTTCGGCAAGTATTTGGGGATGGAGCTTGATATAGACCCCGTTTGGTGTAGTTTTTAAAACATATTATAAATTATAACTTAATAGATTATAGATTATAACTTTAATCAGAAATTGTTAATCTGTTTGATGTAGCTGTTGGATTATAGATTTAAGTTATTGAGTAATGTTTGTTAAATAAGCTATGAAATAGCTTTTTGAATTAACTTTTATTTTTTATTATTCACTACTTGTCTACATTTCTCATAAAATAAAAAAAATCCATAGTCCATTTGGGTCTTTTTCTATATTTAAAAAAAAAATAAAAATAAAAATAAAAATAAAAATAAAAATCTAAGAGTATAACCTTAAATTAACATATCCACAGCAGAAGCTGATAATCAGAAGCAAGAGATGAGCAGCTTTTCGGAATCAGCTTTTTTAAGTTAAAATAAATTGCTAGAATCAGAAACTGTTTGAAATAAGTTTAACCAAACAGTCAGAAATAGCTTTTCCAAAGCTAGAATCTATAAGTTGGCTAAAATAAGCCACACCAAACACCCCCATAGTGTCTAAAAATGAGGAGATTTTTCATCATCTCATTGAAAAAGTAAGGTCCAAATGCCTAGGTTGGATTTCTTTTCTTCTTAATAAAGCAGGTCGACTCACTCTTGTCAAATCAGTGTTGGTTCCCATCTTGATTTATTACCTTTCCATTTATCGTTTTCCCAAATATGTTTGTAAAAAAATCTTTTCCATTATCTCAAACTTTATTTGGGTGGGTCATTCAAACAAGAGGTCAATCCATTGGCTAAGTTAGGAAGTAATTTGTCAGCCTTTACCCACTGGAGGCCTTAGATTAAAAGACATCTCTCTCTTCAACCAAGCACTCTTAGCTAAACAAAGCTAGAGAATCTTAATGTGTCCTGATTCTCTTTTCTCATCCTTCTTCCGAGCTAAATATTGTCAATCTTCTTCTTTGCTTTCTGTTCACACGGCTTCCTCCAGCTCTTGGTGTTGGAGAAGTATTATTTTTGGAAGAGAAGCTTTGAAAAAAGGTATTCGTTGGCAAATTGGGAATGGGAAAAACATCTCTTTATGGCATGATCCTTGGCTACCCTTATGTTGTCTTGTTACCCTCTCATTTTTGATTGACTCAGAGAATAATCTATTGCTTGATAACCTTTGGGTTTCAAACCTCATAAATCAAAATCTTCACCAATGGAACTCAACACTTTTGTCAGCCTCACTTCCTCCTTACATTGTATAATTGCTACAAGTTTTGGATTTCCTGATAGACTTATTTACAGTAAGGTCTTCCCATCACCTTTGAGCACATTTAAAGTCTACAACCTGTTCTATTCTGGAACAAATTTCAAGAGGTGATGTCATTCAACCTTGTTTTAGGAACACTTCTTCTCTTAACAAAGTGATTCATCCTGCTTGGCCTCTATTTACTTGGAAACAACTTTGGTCCCTTCCTCTACCCTTCAAGATCCGGTTTTTTATATGGCAACGTTGCCATGATAGACTTCCTGTGAAACAAAATTTGGTCATTAAAGGCTTCCATGACAATTTAGCCTGCCCCCTTTGTCATTCTGGCTTCGAATCTACCACTCACTTATTTCTAAGTTGTGAATTTGTCCAACAAGTGTGGTTTGGTTCTTCTTTGGGTTTATACACACCCTCAAATAGTGCCACTCATGTATCTTATTGGTTGGGTTCTTGGTTTTCACATCTTAACCTCTTTACTAATAATGACCTTGAGATCTTATTTCAGATTATTGCTATCCTTTGGGCTATTTGGAAGTTTAGGGGACAATGTGTATTTAGTGGCAAGAATTTTACACCTCTATAACTTTTATTCTTAGCCAAAGACATCTTCTCTTCTCTCTTAAAATCTAAAGAATTTCTTAGCTACTCTTCTTCTTCTTCTTCTAGGATCCTCAATATTCAAAGCTCTACTATCAGTTCTATATCATTGGCAACCCCTTATTCTTCCTTCAATTTCTCTCCTTTCTATCTTTTTAATCCTTCACAAAATAGTTGTGGTTGCAACTCTCTCCCTGTGGACCTTCTTTGTAGTCATGTGGGTAATTCATCTCCTTCAGGTATGGGTATTGGCATCGGCATCGTTGCCTTCCTTAACAATACCAGGGTGGGCTCATTATTTAAATCTTTGCACATTAATGCCCATGATACTCCAGTTGCATCGGTTTTGTATGCTCTCAAGTGGGCTAAGGACAATAATTACAATCATGTTAATGTCTTTACTAATGCCAAATTTTTGTTTGAACAGCTGAAGGGAACTAAGGACATTGAAGCAAGCTTGGTATCATGGATTTTTGATATTTGTTTTGTCACGCAGCATTTTCACTCTTGTAAAATTTCCTTAGCATGTACAAATTATCTTCATTCTGCTAGGAGGTTGGCACGTTTTGCGACATTTTCTCGTATCCCGGCTTATGGAGATGCGCACTTTCCTTTTGACAATGGTTAGACAGTCGGAAATATTTTGCTTTATTTTGATTTCCTTGTTTGCTTGTAACCATAATCAGTTAGTTTGCTAGTATGATGTATGGACTACCATGTACTATTTTACATTTTAATTGAAGTTCTTATTTCTGGCAAAAAAATAAATAAAATAGTTGAATTTCCTATCTAAAAAAAAAAAAGTTGAAATTAGGATAAATTACAAATTCACCTTTTGAGATTTGCTTAAAATACAATTTATCCCCTATAATTCTAGAAATTGCATTTTGTCCCTTGAAATTTCTAATTTCATAATAAATGACCTCTAGTATTAATAAATAATCAAATCAATTAACAAATTTTAATAATATCAGAATTTTATTTCAATTAATAATTCAAATAATTTTATCAATGTATAAAAGAGCAGTTAAAAATTTTATTTTTTCAATTAATTCTGTTAAATAAAAAATTCTGACAATGAGACATTTATAATTTTCGAAATCACAAGGCAATTCATATTTTAAGTAAATCGCAAAAGATATATTTGTAATTTACACTTGAAATTATGATAAAAGAATAGATAAATTACAAATACACCCTCCTAAAGTTCGATTAAAATACGAATCATCCCCTATGGTTCTGGAAATTACATTTTACCTCCTGAGATTTCTAATTTTATAACAAATCACCCATTTTATTAATAAATTATAAAGTCAATTAACAATTTTTAATGATATTAGAAATATGTTTCAATTAATAATTTAAATAATTTTATTATTATATAGAAGAGCAATTATGAATTTCATTTTTTAAGTTAATGCTGTTAAATAAAAAAATATGACAAGGAAATACTTGTAATTTTTCAAATTACAGGAAACCATCTATATTTTAATCAAATCTCAAAGTGTATATTTGTAGTATTTGTAATTTATCCTAAAAGAATCAAGAATTGCTACAACATTTTTCAGGAGTTTATTAACAAGGGCAGCATTTGAATTCAGTGTTAAAACCTAAAATATAATTGTGGGATATGCTTGTTTCACAGAGTCAGTTCATTTGAATTCACTCTATCCGGGAGTAACAATGAAAACCACTAAATTAAAACTAAAATATCACACAAATAACCAACTACTACTGCTAACATATCAAACAGGGCTGAGAATTGTGGTATGAAAGGTAAATTATTGTTTCAAACAAATGAGGCATTTCAAATTCAAAACTACTACTGCTACAGACCTTAATTTACAAACAGGGTGAGAGCTGCAACAAGAAGAAAACATAATGGCAGATGGAAAACAGTACAAGTCCTGCCATATCCATCCCTTCCCTAGCTTTCACCTCTATCAAGCATAACCAAAGCCAAGAATGATTTGCCTGAGAAGAGTCGAACAAGAAGGATGACCTGCCATCCCCAAACGCTTCTCATTTGGTGGTAGCGGGCCCACGTGGAGCCTGACTCACCAGCACGCTCCCCTCCTCTTGATCAAACCAGTCTCCCCCATCACTATCAGTTGACTGCGAATAATGGTGCATAGACAAACCATGACCATTTATGTTGTTTCCATTTGAGGATTTGCGTGCACCGTGAATGTCTTGATACATGGGTAATTCCTTCTCATGATGACCAGAATTTCTGTTAGAGTTCATGGGCAAGTGATCGGAGCCTGATAAGTTGGCAGAAGGATTGGTGGCATTACTATCGAGCTTTTTTGAATTAAGAAAACGACCTCCGCAACCTCTTGCCCTTCTCATAGCATGTTGGTGTCGCGATTCATGAAGATACGGCTGAATTAGCAAGAGCAAAACCAACATTTATTAGATAAATGGAAGTTGTTGAATAGGAACATGATAAATATATCTGACTAGAATACTATAGAAGATTCTGACAGAAATTTGAGATGGTAATACAAATCACTAAAATCAAAATTAAAGGTGAAGAAGAAGAAGAAAACTCTAGAAATTCCATCTAGATTTTCTAGGAACAACCCCCTAATGTAAGGTTATACAAAGCACCAAACAAAATCACAAAAAACTTCATATAAATTCTTGAAAACTTCATATTTATGATTGTTGGGCTCTCCCAATAATATTAGGAAAATGATTCACAATTGAGGAAACCACAAATTTTTTAACAAATACAATATTCTTATACAAGCTCCATATTCCCAGCAACAATATTTGACAGTAACACAACCCATAAATTAATTCTACATCCCATGTTCAGCAAAACTTAAAATTGCTAAACTAAGCATAAACAAATCAGTCTAGTAGCATTCTAACTTAAAAAATAAGTAAAAACAAGACTCAAGTTAACCTAATCGTAGTTCTTAGCTATATAAAGCTCAAAAGGTGGTCCATTTGAAATTCGAGATTTGTCTGTCCACATAGCTGTTAGAATCTTACAATTACCAATTTAAATCTTAGGCAACAATTAAGTTTCGTTCTTAAATGAATCCCTAGGTTGAATCACATGTTGTCAATAATTTTAATAAATCTATGTGAATCATAAGAATCTCATAATTCACGATTCAAAGACCATTCATGTGATTTAGTAGTCTTCTAATTTTGATTACCACAAAATTACCTTTGTAGGACCTTGTTAGGAAAAATGAGTTGAACCCTGGTCAATTTTGCTATGACAATTTCATTCCATAGTGTCTGTACTATTTAGTTGTAGCTTAGTTGAGTCTATGAGGAAAATCCATAGTTGAAGATTCAAGTACAGAAATTCTGAGCCAAAGTGCAGATTGAAAAGAAAAAAGACAAATTTGATGACAAAGGTCATATCAAAACACCATTCGCATTTGAATGGAAACTCCATGCATTTCAACGCAAGGCTGATCAGTTCAAATGCACGGTATTCTGGATTTGTTTTTTAAGCATTAAGTGAAGCAATGTATTCACCATTTGAACACACTGAGGTACTGTTCCAACGCAGCTTGTTTTCCTTTGGAATGCATCTCTGGAACAGAAACCTTGTTGGTTCTTGTTTCCTTGTTCCCTTGAATTTTCACTTTGTCTATATGTATATCGGTCTTTGTGACTTCTATATAGCAAATTGCATACATTGAATATTGTGCACATAGAGAGATTATTTGGGAGAACTTAGGAGAGCTTCATATAGTCCATACTCTTTATTCTCATATTCCTAAGAGTTTCCAAAGGTCGGGGTTGATCTCTGTGGGTTTCTATATCTAGTGAGTATGGTTATTGCATTCATATAGATTTAATTTGCACAATCATTGTTGAGGATAGCACACTGTTCCCTTTGGACCAAACAATTGGAGAGCTAGAGCGTGATTGTGTGGTTGACACAACTAGTGGAGATTGGGAAAGTACAAGCGAGATTGGACAGTCATGTACGACTCAATCTTATTGCTAGCAGTTTGTTTGCATCTGTGGGTTTTTCCTGATGCTTGATTAATTTGAATTAAAAACAACTTGGTTTAACAATCATGTCAGTTTAAATGGAACAGAGGTTATTTGCATTACTGTGACTTGAAACCATTGTTTTTCATACAAAAAATTCACCTCAGAACCTTAACTAATTCAAAATAAGTTATCCAAAGACCTTTTGGGTTATAATAAAACTAGCAAAGAGTGTTCCTGGTCATTTAGAAAGTGTCCTTAGAAACCAGTAAGTGAAATAAAAAAAGAATAATTATACATGTAGAAGTTGTTAGGTAAGTTGGTCTATAGAAGATCAAATTCCTAATAATAAGTTACCCGAAGAGTTTCTCAGACCTTTTGGGTTATAACTTATAATAATTTTTTTTTGGTAAAATTAGCAAAGAATGTTCCCGGTCATTTAGAAATTGTCCCTAGAAACTAGTAAATGAAATAAAAAGATTAATTGTATATATAATATTTGTTAGGTAAGTTGTTCTGTAGAAGATCAAATTCCTAACATGGGAAAGGAAACTATTGTCACATGTCTAAAAGGAAGAGAAACTGTACCCATAAAAACTACGAAAGAAAAACAACATTTTGATGACTGGTTAGGACATGGACACAGATATGGAGACACGGTGATTTGAAAAAATTGAGGCAAGGACATAGGACACAATAAAAAATATTTTTTAATATATATTATTTGCTATGTAGATTAATATTACAATCACAAAAAATCAAATTAACGAAAACTCGCAGTAATTTAAAAAAAAAAAAAAAAATTCACCCACTAGATTTAAATAATTAATGGGTAAATTACATTTACCTCCCCTGAGGTTTCTGACAAATACAGAGACCTTCCCTGTGATTTGAATAATTACAGTAACCTTTCCTGCTTTACCTGACAATGTTAAGATTCTCCTTTCTATCAAATTGTTCCAAACGGTGTTACTTTTTTATAGTAAATTACCTTATTGCCCTTCCTTTTAAAATATTAAAAAGCATTTTTGGATTGGAGGATAGGTTTGAAATAAACAAACAGTGTTTGGAACAGTATTTTTGAATTTATTTTTTTAAAATATTAAAAGATGTTTCAAAAAAATTTATTTTTTTATTTTAAATATATAATTTTTATTTAAAATATCTTTAAATATTTTATTTTATTTTGTAAATATTTTAATTTTTTTAATTTTAAAATTTTATACTCAAAACATAACTTCACACTCAAATCGTAGCCAAACACATAACTCAAAACTCAATTCAAAAATTATTTTCAAATCTCATAACCAAACACATAACTCGACACTCCACACTACTTCCAAAACTCTACACTCAAAACGTAACCAAACGCATAACAAAATTGAAAAATATATTTATAAAATAAAATATTTACAATAAAAACTATATATTTAAAATAAAAAATAATTTTTTTAAATTTTTTTTAATATTTAAAATATTAAAAAAAAATACAACACATAAATGTATGAAATATGATGCACATTAAAAAATATATATAAATATTTAAAATATAAAATATTTACCCTAAAAAAATAAATTAAAAAAAATTTCAAAATTTATAACCAAACAAATTTTTTCTTTTCAAAACTCATAACTCAAAATACGACTCCATACTCAAATCATGATTCTAAAAATAATTTTAAAAAATAAAATAAAGATTTTTTGAATTTTTTTTTCTTTTAAAATAGAGTTTTTGAAAAAGTTTGGTTTTGAGTTTTAAAAAGAATTTTGAATTGAGTTTTAAGTTTGTGTTTGGTTATGAGTTTTGAAAATAATTTTTGAATTGAGTTTTGAGTAAAAACATGTTCCGAAAAAAGATTTTTTTTAGAAACACGTTTGGTTCTCTTTTAGAATCACAATTCCAATTAGAAATTTTCAAAAATCTTTTCAAAACTCATAGTCTTAACCAAATACACAACTCAAAACTCAAAACTCAATCCAAAAATTATTTTCAAAACTCATAACCAAACACAAACTTAAAAAAATACAAACTTATGTTAAATATATTTTTTAAATATTAAAAAATTTTAAAAATTTTATTTTTTATTTTAAATATTTTTATTTTATTTTTTATTTTAAATATATAGTTTTAATTTTAAATATTTTATTTTATTTTATAAATATATTTTTAAATATTTTAATTTTTTTGTTATGCGTTTGGTTACAATTTGAGTGTGGAGTTTTTAAAGTAGTATGGGGTGTCGAGTTATGTGTTTGGTTATGAGGTTTGAAAATAATTTTTGAATTGAGTTTTGAGTTATGTGTTTGGTTACGATTTGAGTGTGAAGTTGTATTTTGAGTTTAAACTATTAAAATTAAAAAAAAATTAAAATATTTACAAAATAAAATAAAATATTTAAATAAAAATTATATATTTAAAATAAAAAAATTAATTTTTAAAAACATTTTTTAATATTTAAAAAAGATAAATCCAAAAATACTATTCCAAACACTGTTTGTTTCTTCCAAACCTGTCCTCCTATCCAAAAACATTTTTTAATATTTTAAAAGGAAGGGCAATAAGGTAATTTACTATAAAAAAAGTAACACTGTTTGGAACATCTTAATAGAAGGGGGGAATCTTGACATTGTCAGGTAAAGCAGGGGTGGTTACTGTAATTATTCAAATCATAAGGGAGATCCCTGTATTTGTTAGAAATCTCAAGGGAGATAAATGTAATTTACCCATAATTAATCGATCATCCATAAAAGAGAGAAATATGATAAGAGTTAACTTAAAGACAAAAAAGCTATCATCCAATGAATCATTAGTTAATTACATTACAATCTAAGAAAAAAAAAGTAATAAACATTCAATATTCAACATTCAACAAAAGCACTAAGACCCCTTTTGATTATCAGGATTGGATATAAGGATTTTAGGAGGATATGTAATACCTAAGGATAGAGATGAGATGTAATATGTTGCAGAATATGAGATGAATTATATATACTGTGGGGTCACTTATACTATGTTTGGTTAAGATAGGATATAGGATAGAATAAGCAGAGTGATTATTTTTTACCTTTGGATGAAAGATGAGCTATGTCCGACGGTGGGTGGGGAGACAAAAAAACATGTGGGAACTCACCTCATATTATATCCGGTCCCACACCCATATCCGGCCTTTATATCCGGTAAACAAATAGGGCCTAAAGAAGAGGGGCAAAAAAAAAAAATAATTAATGAAGGAAAGGGACACATCAACTAGTGTGTCCTATGTCTGACACTACTACGGCATAAGGTGAGGTATTGCATGTTAAATTGGCAACAAAGTCTAACTCTCTTCTTATCATAAAACTAGAGTCACCTCCTTGAAGTCAACAATCTTAATGGATCTTCGCAAGAAGTGCAGAAAAACTAAAGAAAATTATTGGTAAGTATTCCAAGTGCCTTATTCACTAGACAAGGTGATTAATCACTATAATAGTTGCAAAGTGGAGGCAACGATGGGTGTGGGAGTGGCAACAGGGGCCATGGTGGGGGACAAAGGATATATAGAAGTTTCAAAGATTGGAAGTGTCTATGGGAGTGTGTGGATATTTTGTATATTAAATATATAAATATATTCCAACAAATTTTTTTTTTTTCCTTCTACTTAGTTCTAATACATGTGTTCAATTATTGAAGATTGATGTCAATTACGAACTGATTTTGTTAAGTATAAATAAATATTATACAAATAGAAAGTACCAAAATATCTTTTCTGAGTAATACATAAATAAGTTTCTTTTGTTTTCATGAGATTTGTATATTTGAGAGATTGTATCTCGCTTGAGAGCAAGTTTATTCTTCAACAGGAGCGAGCTTCTTACGGATTTCTCACTTTTTTTTTTTGGGGGGGGGAATAAATTCTTACGGATTTCTCACTTGGGAGAGTGGAATCACATTTCTGAATAAGAAACGTCACCCAAGATTTTCCTACTACTAAGGATTATTATATCCTACATTTTTGTGTTTTTATAAGATTACTATATCCTACATTTTATATTACGGTTTATACTCATATAAATCTACATAGCATTTTCCTCGTATTTTTTTGACTTGTAATCAAATTTATTACACACAATTCAATTTGATTTGAGGTCTATAAAAAAAATTCCCATTCATGACTTGAATCTCAATTTGACAATAACGGTAAGAATGACAAAGGCAACTAAATAATTATAGACATCAATCAAGATACAAGTAGATTCTAAATGGTTTTCTATGTATATATTATAGAACATCCAACTGACATGTGTGACTGTCATTCTATAATATGTGAAAATGTCACTTCCACTATAATGCTAAATCCTTGCAAGCAGAAGTGGCAAAGGGTAGGTCAAAACAGGTTGTGCAATAAAACAACTCAATTTAAACCCATCCATTTAATAAACGGGCTTAAACGATTGGGTTGAATTGCATACGGGTTGGAAAAATCAACCCGACAAGCCCATTTATTTTATTTAACTCTTTTTCTAATCACTACAACAAGTTGGGCCTTGAATGACGAAATTTTTTTGTCTCCAAAGAGCTAATTTCGTCACTATAGATATTTGTGAGGAAATATTTTCGTCACCTGTTTCGTCATTGAATGTTTGTCACTAAAAACCAACGTGACGAAAAATAATTTCGTCACCAATGAGATTACTTTAGTGACGAAATTTTTTGTCACCAATAAAACAACATTTTGTCGCCAAAAATTCTCATTTTCGTCACCAAACAGTTATTCAATACCATATTTATAACTTTAGTTGACGAATAAATTTGTCACACATTTTAATCATTGATGAGGAAATAATTTCGTCACAGTAAGATGTAAAGGTGACGAAATTTTTTGTCTCCAAAAGTCATACATGGGTGACGAAATATATTTCGTCACAAATATATATATACGTGACGAAATTTTTAGTCACCAAACAACAAAATGAACCAAATATTTCATATATAAGTTATAATAAATTTTGTCACAAAAAACATTTATTAGCGACAAATAATCACTTTGTCATGATAACAAGTACAAATGACAAAAAAAATTCGTCACTGAACTTGTTCCATATTTTATATTCCAATTTAAATTATTATTTCGCAAATATCCCTGCTCATATCTCAATAGTCTTTTCAATGTATTAATAAATCCACTAGCTATTATACACCATTTCACAAAAAAATTCACTAAACAATTTATATTATAAATGAAAATATATCCATCAAACAAATGAATTTAATAATCCATTAAGTATAATAAACAAAAACCACCATAGTAAATTCCAAAATGAACTAACGTTGAGTCCAAAAATAAAAATAACACTCGATCTTGATTTGCAACTAGAACCAAGTATCAGTTCAAGAAAAAAAAATTCAACAGTTGATCTTCATTTGCAAGTATGCTTCCAAACGTCATCAAAAACCAATCTGCAAAGAAAATAAATAAGGAAAACGTTAATATATTATCAATTACATCTAAACTCATATATAAATAATTTTATTTTATAAACCAATTTAGTAGAAATGCATATAACAATTCAAAACTTCGAAGAGTTAAGGTGATCTTTGATGATAAAGCAACACGGATAACATAAGATGCCAAAAGATTGCAAGAATACCATATATCACTATCACTAATGGCAAAATATATATAATAGCTCCAAAATATAATGTAACATTGAGGTACATTTGATTCACGACAATGGGCCTATGACTTCTTCAATGAGGTAAACTTGATAAGTGGAATTCAACACAAGAAGGGAGGCTCTATTTACACACCACTTTTCCTCTCAAGACAAATCATTAATTAGTTTATTTTTTATTACAATTTTAACCTTAGGTAAAATGACTACAAAGACAAATTATGATACACACCATTTATATAATTAGCATAAAGGACAATAATAAATATAATACTCATCAACAAGCAAGTCCAGACCTTTCTGTCACTCTCTCTCTCTCTAAATTCAGGAAGCGAGGGAAATCAAAGGACAGACACAACTTCGTAGAAGCAATCTCAGAGAATTGTTAAAATCGAGATTTATGTTGAATCCTATCCTTACAGGTACTCGAGAAATGTTGTTAGACTCTGGTTTTCTACTTTAAATGTCATTGTATCTATCTATGCATATTGCATATGTATGTATTTCTATTTCTATTATAAAAATGAGTGCAAAATCTTTACTTTCATATGGGTTTCATATCTGTATGTTGATTTCACAGTTTTTGGTGGGTAAACTTTATTCTTTAATGTTTTGTCAAGTCCTAAAAAAATGTGTATGAATTTCCATTTTGAGTTGGGGAAACAACTTGTAATCTGTTTGGATTGTGGGTGATAAAAAGAAAAGAAATAATTGCAAGTGATTGTGTTTTTCACCATATGTTTGGATGGGTAAGCAAGCAAAACATGTGGGAAAGGGTAATGGGTGACATTTTTTTTGTTTGAATTTTGGGGGGCAATTACTTTTGGTGAGAAATGAAATAACCAAAATAAGAGTTTTTTTTTTGGTCCTCACAATTTCTCATGATTTCTGACCAAATCATCCCATCCAAACAGAGTGTTATGTCTAATATCTGGTGGTTGTGTTTGATTTTTTATTTTTATTTTTTGAAATTATAGGTAATTGGAGATGTTTCATTTTGATTATTGTGTAGGTGTTGATTCTTTTGGCACTGGTTAATATTCTGAAAATTTAGGGGACTGCGCTGGTTCTTGGTCCCCGGAAAATGAGTTCTGAATTGGGTTAGTGTATGAATAGAGATAATGAGCACCAAATTACATAGCCCATTTCTGCGGTTTCCTCTTCAACACTCTGTAAATAGAAGAAACAATGGCAATTTAGATTATCTAGACAAAGTAAAACTACCCAAAAGGGCTTTCAGCAAGTGTAAATGTGCAAAGCAAAATCATTGGGTTTTTCAGGGGATTAGGTTTTCTCATTTTTGTGGAAGAAATGTGGAGCTGCAATGGAAGAACCAAGGGTTGAGAGGCAGGTTGATTGTGAAACATGTAACAAAGCCCTTTTCTGCGGACAAAGCTCTGGTTAGGTCTTTGGTTTGGTTGTGGGAAGAAGGGTTACTTTTAATCAGGTGCTCTATTTTTTTTGCCGTGATATCTTGGGTGTGCTTATTGGTTTGGTATGGGAAGGCAAAAGCCAAGACTTTTGTTGAAGCGAAGCTTTTACCTTCTGTTTGTTCGGTTCTGGGCGAGTATATTCAGCGCAAGCTTGATTTTAGTAAGGTTCGGCGAATTTCACCTTTGAGCATTACCTTGGAGTCTTGTTCAATTGGGCCTCATAATGAAGAGTTCTCTTGCGGGGAGGTCCCTACTGTAAAACTACAAGTTCTTCCATTTGCAAGTCTGAGGGGGAAGATTGTGATTGATGCAGTTTTGTCTAATCCAAGTTTTGCTGGTTGTGCAAAAGAAGAATTATACCTAGTTAGGAATACCTTCTACTGACGGTAGTCTACAGAGGCACTTGTCAAGTGAAGAATGAATTGATCATCGTACGAAAATTAGGAGGATTGCTAGAGAGGAAACAGCTGCTCAGTTTGATAAAGAGAGAGATGACGCAGCTAAGGAAGAACTTGAACTCATTTTGAAACTAATACTATAAAACGAGACAAGCTTTGGGATTAGCTCGGTATGTGAACAAATCACGCTACATTTTCAACGGTAAACAAGTCAAACTTGAACTCATTTTGAAACTTGTTCATTTTTCAAGCTAAATTTGAACAACCAACTACTTGGCATGACTTCGCTTGTTTATAGCCCTATAACATGAGCACTAGGCAACCAAATGACTAAAGCATTCACAATCTAAAAAAATATTCATCAACAACATCAAGTTTCAAAGCTTGAATACGAATTGGCTAGAACATCTGAAGAATGAGAAACAGATAAAACTATAGTATCTAAAGTCAGTTACAAAAGAAGTGGCAATTCCTATCATTGGTAGAGATACAGACTGGAATAGCATACCTAGAACTTCCAGAGCTACTGCTTCAACTGATTGTTCAGCTCTCCCTGCTGAGCCACACATGCTCCAAAGTCATAGAAACACCAAACATTAAGTGCATGTCTGTGTGTCCAAGCCAAATCGCCATGTAACAGATAGCAGCGCACGACCCAACAAGCTGCAGAAGTTAGTTGCAAAAACCAGAACACGTGACAAACACAAATTACTGAAATCACTAGTCCCCATTCACACACACAAACAATAAATAAATAAATAAAATCCAACAGAAAATCTATATTTTACAAGTAATAATGGTTGATTTCATCTCAACTTAAACTCTTTGTTTTAACTAGATTCATGGCTTTTATTCCTTTCTTCAAGTTGTATTTCTCAAGTCTACATTGAAGGACAAAACCACCACCACCGACTCCTACATCAAACCTCTCGGTTGGTTCAGTAAATCAAATGGCAACAATCATGGGCAATTGAGATTAGCATTGGTAGCACATCATGAGCCATGAACCAAAGAAAGATTTTTAACTCAAAAGGGAGTTTCCTGTTTAAAATCAAAGAAAAATTTTGATGCTTTCATAATACAAGCCAAAACAGAGCTGATAAACAAATGGAATGGTAAATGAAGGTGATGAAGTAGCAAATTATGTTAGATAGCCTAAGTGACTATTAGTTAGTTTAGGTGTCAAATTATGTTAGTAGGTTGCAGAGGGATAGAAGTAGCTTGAAAAAATGGACTAGGCTGTGGCAAAAGGGAACTACGCTGTGGAATGGCAGCACTGGATTGTGGACCTGCAGAATTGAGCTGTAGAGTTGGAGGCTGCAGGGCAGCATACCTAGGCAGCAGGACAACAGAACTGGGCTGCTGGACGGAAAAACTAGGCTGCAGAGCAGCAGAACCTGGGTGAGCAGTAAAACTGGGCTGTACAGAATTGGGCTGTTTAGAAGTATGTCTAAGCAGTAAGGATCAAGATTTGCATATTTATTTTAATAGTAAGTTGGTTCTATTTTTTTTAAATCTATTGTAATGTATCTATTTATTCTTGCAGTTCATAGGATTCCTCGAGCCATACATAGAGGATGGCCACTCAAAAGGATGGAAGCACTAGCTTTACTGAAGGAGATATACTCTTGGCTTCCTCAATATGTAAGAGCATGCCTTCTAATTCAATGCTAAGTGAGTGATGTTCTAGTTTTTTTTTTTTTTTTTCTGAAATTAATATATTATTAGTATATTATATATGAATGAAGAATCTAATTCAACAACACTATTACTGATGATGGAGCCATATATGGTGTTGGGTCGATACTTCGGAGAATAATTTTGAGGGAGCTAAAATGATGAATTTGATGATGACGTATTGATGAAGATGAGAGTGATTGGGAATTCTACTCCAAAGAATGATGCTTTGGAAAGTATATCTTTGCAGGCCACTCTATTTTATGGGTTCCTATCAGACAAAGATTGCATAAAATTACTCATTAAATTTAAAAAGAATCAAATGTAGATAAAAGAGTCAACAAGAAAGTTGCTCTGATTTGCATTTGAACAAGCAAGAAGAACCTTATCAATTGAGCATTATAGTCCCACCATGATTCATGAGATTTGATCATATCTGGTAATTTAAAGAGTAAATACGAATGTGAAACATCTCATCAAGGCTTGTTAGTCTCACTGTTTCTAAGAAACAACAAAGTCATCAGCAGCAGGTTGTGGAGTTTGCACATATTCTATTCTCCTGTTATAATTAATTATGGTGATTTATATGATAACTGTCTTAAGCAGGAAGAAATTGCAATTAAAGAAACTTGTTTCCTTATTAGCTACACCAAAAACCAATGGCTGAGCCTCCTCATGTACTTAGGACAAGCAAATACAATCAACACTCTTTAATTAAGCAAAGCATTGTGAAAATTTAGATAATAGCATGCCAATAATCAAATATCCACTTAAACAAGAAAACAATCAAAACAAGGAAGTTGAAAGAAAGATCAGCAGATGGATCTACACAATCACAATTCACATAATACCAGCTAATGGATTTTGAATGCACTAGTTAAGAACAAAGCCACTGTTTTAGCAAATGTTATTCAAATGTTGAACTTATGATCATAAAATTACTACTGTCTTGCCAGCAAGACCAACAAGAAGATAAGCAATACACTCCTGAATAACTGTAATTTACTCAGATGAAAACAAATTTGAGTAATAGTACTTGTCTACTAATCTAAAAAAGATATTTGTCAATGTCCTTATCATCACTAAATTAAATCACTATTCCTGTTAGAACTTACAAGTTCCATGAAGGACCCTCCAACAAACTACATTGGTTTAGTTCCAATAAAATGTGAAAGGCTTGTATGTATGAGATAAAAATCACAATCATTGGGTGTACTTGCTTGCAAATGAGATGGCCAATCCACATGTTTGACAAACCAATTGAAAACTCAGTGTATACTCCATTTATGAATCTATCAAACATCCTACTATCCCCTAAATTCTGCTTAAATACATATATGCATTAATCACCTATGGAATTCATTGATTTGGTTTCACCCTCACAACATAGATTTAAGCAAAAGTCTCAATTAAACAACAGTAAAGGAATTGAAGAATTCAGATAAGAGCTCACTGTAAATGCCATAATAGCACTGGAAAGCGCGAGAAACCCATACTTAGCCACGCCTTTAGATAACCCAATAAACATATTGGCAACCCCTTATGGACGTACATAAAATACATTTATCTAGAATTTATATGTGCCCTTGATCTTTGTTTTTTAGTAAATTTGCTACATTTAATGTTTCCTGTTAATTGCATATAAAGCAACTAACATGAATGAGTCATTAACTTAACAAGTCTATATTCAAGCATGCATTTCTTCATAACCAATCCAAAGAAATAATATATGAGACACTGCGTGTCTCAGTAGTTTTCAAAATTAGGGAAAACAACGAAATTAGTTTCGAAATTAGGGAAAACAAAGATAGAAAAACAGAGAATGAGTAGTAGGTTACACTGGAAAAGAATGTGATGAGTACTGGTGGTGCTATCTATGGTTGATATGGTTCTTCTAATCCCAAGTGAGACCAATGTTAGTCAAACATATATAAGAGTGATATGTATGGGCAACCTCAACCATAAAGTAAATGGTGGTTTTTGGGTATAGTATATTTATATATCGATTAACTACTTTCAAAAGCTAAGTGAATCAGAAAAGAATCCAGATGTGGCAGTTTTCTGTTATATCTCTATTAATTTGACTACAAATCATTAAAAGGTTGAAGATTTTGTTTTATTTTTGATAGGAATATTGCATCATCAGAATTTGGCAATTAATTGAATGAATCCAGATTGATTAACTGAACTCTCTCAGTTAGCTTTTTGCAAATTACAAAGAATAAACATATAAATATGTAATATCATTTGTTTTTTAGAGAAAGAGCTGTATAAATCATCCTTGACAAATAAATAAACAAATAAAAAAACTAACAACCAGAAAGATTTTTGCAAGGTCAAAACCATCAGTGTTCAAATGGTTGCTATTGCAACCACCAGAGGAGAAAACTGTTGTTAACTTTATTGTAAAATAACTAAAAGATTAGTTTATTATTTATTTATTTATTATTAAGAGGAGTTACTAGTCTTCATGATATCTCTCATTCAAAATGGTTGAAAAACGCGAATTGTGGTGGCTTGTCTTTTTAAAATTTTATCAGTAAATTTTTTTATTTTTTATTTTTGGTGTATGGGCACATGACTATACAGCACATTTCCACATTGTTTCCTCATCACTTTGTAATTGCTCATTTATTTATATTTTGATTTCTCAGCAGTTATTTGAAATATAAGAGTTTTTTTTAAGAGTTAGTTAAAAAGTTAATTTATTAGCTAAATTTATAATCCTACAATTTTCTCAACAGTTATAGATCTAAATAATCACAGTAAACAAACAAAGAAACATCTAATCTTGTTGAATCCACACGCTCAGATGCAATGCATACATATAATAGCTTTGGAAACTCCTTTGCAAAGGCTTAGCCGATGGTGACATCAACAAATCCCAGAGGCGATTCCTAGTCAATTTTGTCAGGTGGTGTGGTGAGGGGCTTAATGTATTTTTTCACACAAAAAATTCTAATCAATTCATTGGGAGAATCTTATCTGTTCCTAAGCTTGCTTAAGTCTATAAAATGTTTCATTTCACAAAAACCAATTATCTTAACCAATTTTATCCTAAATTTATTTGTATTTTTACTAGTTTGCTGATATTGTAAAGATTGTTGGCAAGACCGGATATCATCATTTAATATGGTTTCCAAAACCTAGATAGAATATTTTGAAAGCAAATCACAAATAACTTTAATCTAACAACATTTTCTTTATGCAAATATCGAGCCACTTTAAGCATCTATAGTTTCCTTGTCCATAGAATATTTTGAAAGTAAATCATAAATGCTTCCAATATATACTCTCAACACACAAATTCACATTTATTTCTTACACGGTTCCATTTGTTTGGTTTTGTTATTATAAGTGTGTGTATATAACACATGTAGCTACAAAACTAAACAAAGGCAAATTAGGTGGAGAAACACCTTTTTTTTCCATAACACTCGAGATTGAATTAAAGATTTCTGCATACTTGAATTTGAAATTAACGAAATCCCTAGCATCAAAATTCAAAAGACTTGCAATCATTTTCTCATACTTTCTCGGCAATCAAACAGTTGTAAAAACAAAAACTGGGTTTCCAGAAAGAGATAGATACCTTCCAACACAGTCCCTGAGAATCTGCTCGGTTTACTCACACTTTCTGATGAATTTGCCGGGCTCGACTTCTTCGGTTGTGCAGTGCGATTTGACGATCTTTGTGGTGAAGCATCGATCGTCAGATCTAGGGTTTGAATTGTCCTCCTCGGCTTCGTCCTTCTTCCACACCCAACCCATTCCAGATTCAAGATTGCAAATCGCAGTTGCACTAGCAGTATTGAATTCAAATGCTAGCATCTATCGAGGAGGTAATTAAATATCGGCCAATTAGGGAAAACAAAGACAGAAAAACAGAGAAATTGAGTGTGAAAGAGAGGACCCATACCTGAAAAGAGAAAAAATAGATAAATAATCGAATAAGCGACGCCAGCGGCGCTGACGATTGCTCAGAGGAGAACGCGGTGACGTCGGTGGCGGCACTGAAGGAGGAGAACGGGTGACGTCAGTGGCGGCGCTGAAGGAGGAGAACAAGCTGAAGGAGGAGAGGGGGGGCTGAAGGCAGTGTTTTGCAAGAGAGAAATGAAAGTAGAAGGGGGGGGGGGGGGGGTGAACAAGTTTTCCTCCAAAATTAATTTTTTCACCAGAAATTTTAAAATATTAAAATTATTGATAACGAAAATATATTTTTTATTAAATAGTTTCAAAATATTTAAAATTAATTTTTTTTTGAAATATTTAAAATTATTTGTGATGAAAATATATTTTTCACTAATAATTTTAGGATAAATTAAAAACACAACCCTTGAGATTTGTTTGAAACATAAATTGCCCCATGTGACTCTAAAAATTACATCCCGCCCCAAAAGGTTTTTAATTTTATAATAAATAACCCCTTTTATTAATAAAACATCAAATTAATTAATAGTTTTTAATGATGTTAAAATTTTGTTTTAATTAATAATGTAGGTAATTTTATTATTATATAAGGCAGTGGTTAAGAATTTTATTTTTTCAGTTAATTCTAATAAATAAAAAAATTTGACAATGGGGTATTTGTAATTTTTCAAACCACATGAGACCATCCGTATTTTAAATAAACTTCAGGGAGTGCATTTGTACTTTACTCATAATTTTATAATTGGTGACAAATTTTTTTCTCACCAAAAATCTCAAAATTTTCGCGCCACTCAAAAAAATTAGAGGAAAACCTTTAGTGATGAAATTTAATTTTTCCTCACCTAAAAAGAAGTATTTATTGACAAAAATAAATTTTGACACCTAATATTTTTACTTTTTTATTATATGTGACAAAAATTTTTAATTCGTCACGGATTATTCTTATTTAGTGATGAAATTTATTTTCTTCACTACTTTTCATCACCATAAGTTACTTAAAGAGCTAATTAACTTGTGTTTTGTTCAGAGAGAGAGAGAGTGAGAGAGAGAGAGAGAGGATAACTGATAAAAATAAAAATAAAAAGGAAAAAAGGTTAGTACTCTATTTTTTTTCATTACCGCCCAATATGTCAAAATTTTCATTCCAAAATTAGTGACAAAATAATTTCCTCACTAAAAAGTCTCAAAATATTAAAAATTAGCAGTGACAAAAATATATTTCTCACCAAATGGTCTTAACATATTTAAAATCAAGTTTCTCAAAAAATATATATATAAAATTATTAGTAACGAAAATATATTCCTCACTAATAATTTTATAATTGGTGACAAATTTTTTTCTCACCAAAAGTCTCAAAATTTTGGCGCCATAAAAAAAAAATTAGCGGAAAAATTTTCGGTGACAAAACTTAATTTTTCCTCACCTAAAAAGAAGTATTTGTTGACGAAAATAAATTTCGTCACCTATTATTTTTATTTTTTTATTATATGTGACAAAATTTTATAATTCGTCACGAATTATTCTTATTTAGTGATGAAATTTATTTTCTTCACTACTTTTCGTCACCATAGGTTACTTTTGTTGTAGTGAATGGTGGTGATGGAGGAGTGGTGATGGAGGAGTGGTGGTGGAGGAGGTGGTGATGGTTGAGGGGTGGTGGTGGAGGCAAAGTGGTAGAGAATGAGAGTGTGGTGGCTGTGGTGGTGGGAGTGGAATGGTGGAGGTGAGGGTGTGGTGGAGGTAGTGTGGTAGTTTACAATCAGCTCACCACAACTAAAAACAGTTCATTAGAATATACAATTGCAATGCATAAAACTATTAAGGCTTGAAAGATAATCAAATTTATGTAGCTGGCTTGGAACTGGAAGAACTGAGTGAAGGGGTGAAGAGTCTAATCAGTTGTTCCCATGGTGGCAGTAGGAGCTAGAGCATCCACCAAGGCAGATAGCCTCAGAATAAATTCAAATATGGCAAATTTTAATTGGGTGGTGGTGGTGGTGGTCGAATGGTGGAGGAGGTGGCAGTGGTAGGCGGTTACCCGTTTAAACCCAATTTTAATTGGGTTCACAAGATGCAACCCATTTAAAACTGTTAATAGATTTCAACAGGTTTTAAATGGGTGTAATTGGGGGGGTTCACAGGTTCGGGTTTGAGTTTGCCACTTCTACCTTTAAGTATGCTAAGTGTATTCAACACTTTATATCTCCTTTCACCATTCAGTCCAGTTGGAACCCATCTTTCTTACTACCCCTTTGCCAAATACACTGCGGATGTGGATTTGTGTGAAGAGTCAAGAACCTAATATTATTTCATGTATAATTTGGAGTTGGCAGAAGGTTAAGAACTTTATGTCAGTCTTATGCACTTTAACATATTATTTGATATATAATTTTGAGATGGCAGAAGGGTTCAGGTTCAATAAAATGTGTTTAGGTGTAAATCAACCTACAGAATCTACTTTTGCATCATATTTAGATGGTATAAGCTTTTGCTATCCAGATTTGAAAATTCAATATTCATGTTTTTCTTTCTCAAACTTTCTCATATGGTAGAACTCTAAATTCATTTCACTTGAAGATAAATGCTGAAACTTGCTCAATTTTTTAAATTTTAAGTTATATATGAGCCAAAACATACAAGAGAGGGATTAATGCTTATAACTATCATAGCCCACATTCAAAGTAAAAGGCAATCAATGGATAGAGATAAAAATGAATACACACACTACTCAATATGTTTGGGAACTTTTAAACAAGCCACATTATTTTATTTTTTTTAACTTTTTTGTCTCTAGTGACCTTTTTTCAAAATTATGTCAAACTTTTTTACTTTTCTGGTCTGTCTTGTGTAGACGAATCCAAAAATTACATTTTTTTTTTGAAAATTTTAAAATATATATATATTAAAAAATCCAAAATAAGTCCACTATTTTTGGCATATTTTTGACTTTTCTGGAATTAATTAATTTTTTTTTTTAATTTTCGGTTCGTAGAATCTAAAAGCCTAAAACTTTGTGGAATTCTATTAAAAAGTTCACTAAAGAACAAAATAAGATAAGATAAAAACAATCCCCAAACACCTAGACTAGAAACACAGACATACAGTGAAAATTGCACTAATATTTTTTTTCCCATAACTTAATGCATGTCTAAATTTATTTAATACATTTCCCTTTTGCTAGTCCGTCTCTACCTTATTTGGTGGTATGCGTGTGGGGTCAGGGAATGAAGGTTTTGAGGTTGGAATAGCAAGCAGTAGTTCATAGTTAATAATTGATGGCGCTTTTATCTCATTTAAAGAATAGAAACCACAAACTGTAACTCCTACCTTCCTAGCTTTTATTACTTTCTTTTCCAGTTCCAGCTTAGCTCGTATTTGCCTTCATCGCAAAATTCCATGATACTGCTTTGCATTCACATAAACAGGCTCCTCTTCCATTTCAAGGGGCAAAGGCATTCTAGTCTGATGGATACCTAGTAAATGAGGATGTACCTGGGATGATGGCAATAATTGTTAGACATACATATATTCAGTCTTCACTTTCTTAGAACCTGTTTCCTAATCTAAGTTAACTGTAGCATGAGCAATAAGATAAGTCCATGTAGACCTCACAGTACCCCCACACACGGATTCTAGTGTTGCTTCATATTAATATATATACATACATGTGCGTGCGCGCGCGCGCAAACAAAATATATACTAATTTGCATAGCACTTACGAAAGAAATATTAATTACATGAAAGTAATACCAAAAGACGGCACCATCACATCAACAACAAAGAGAAACAGATAAAAAGCAGACAATGTTTGATGATACTGATCAATCAATTTAATCATACAAATGTCTATACTATTATATAATATAAACTATGAAATTGGTGTGAATGCCCATTTGAAGCTACGTCACGCATTTTCTAAAGACCAAATTGCCCCTATGCAACTGCTCCAGTTTTTTATTTCAAATTTTAATTTCTTTAATTCTTCTCTTTATCTACAGTTCAACTACTTAAATTTTGATGGTGAACGATTAAAGGATTAATATCTTTGATTAGCATAGCACACCCATGGGATGTGCATGGCTTGTATACTCATATGGATATATGTTCATGTATATGCACAATAAACAACTTTCTTTCCAGCTCCAGCAGTACAGACATTCCCTAGATAAAGAGCAGAGTACGATATGGTCTGTAATTTGAAATTCTGAATGTATGCCATGTAATATGTTGCAAAGGGACTTGCAGCACTACCACAAGTTCTGTTACAAGTAAAGATAGAAAGAAACACAAACAAACACTGAACAAGAGTACAGGACTCAAAGTTGAAACACGTGTTGTTCCCAATATTTACTTGTATAACATTGCCACAAACTAATACAAAAGAAAATCAAAATGCAAGCACACACATACAAGCATGAGAGCAAGACAGACACAGAGCTAGAGTCAGGCTAATGCTCTGTTTATTTCAGCGGAAAACATTTTCCAATGGAAAACATTTTCTACCAAAAAAAAAAAAAAATTCAGAAAATTTTTCCTATGCTTGGTTGCATTCTTGAAACTAATGCACTAATAGTTTCATTAGTGGTGATAGTAGTGGCAGCGGTGGGGTGGAGGAGGAGGTCATAGTGGTGGTGGTGGTGGTGTTGGGGTGGTGGTTAGGGATGGAATTAGGAGAAGATTATGGGGGGCCATGGGCCCCCTGTTTCTGTGAAAAATACTATTTGTCATAATACTTTAAAAATATATATATCATTTTATACATAAAATGACTTCCTAGTATAAGAAAATTCATATCTTATTATTCTCCCATCTTGCCTTCTTTTTCTATTTTGCACTAAAAAAATTTCTTCATCCTATAAGAAATTGCTTCTGGTAATAAAATCCTGGTTTCATCCCTGGTGGCGGTGGTGGTGGCAATGGCAATAGTGGTGATTTTTTTCTATTTATATATCATATTGTACATACATGTGTGTTTGTGTATTTGGTGATTTTTTTTTGGGCCCCTCTGGTAATAAAATCCTAGTTTCGTCCCTGGTGGTGGTGGCAGTGGCAATAGTGGTGGCGGTGGTGGTGGCAACGGTGGTGATGGTAGTGGTTTTGGAAAACGTTTCCGCCGAAACAAATAGAGCATATTCAATCAATTTACATGAAAGGGTACGAGATAAAGAGAAAAGATAAAGAGAATGGCCATAAATAAATATATAAGAGGCAGAGCAACAAAATAGATAAAAGACGTAGTGCTACGTAGTGAAACAAAAAGAGTTTACAAAAATATCAACGAGTCAAACAAGTTAAAACTACAATTGAGATGAGGCGAGGACCAACTTGCATTCCTACCTGTGCCCCATATGCCATTATTCCCCCATAATGTGGGTCTGGATATGGATATGATGTCAACACCGGCAGAAGTATAACAATTAATGTCATGCCTCATATTGCATACCCACAATCAAGTAAGAAAAAGAAATTTAAAAAATAAAAAAACTTGTTGATACTCCCAGTGCACATAAGTACATTAGAGAGAGAGAGAGAGAGAGAGGTGCTCTTACAATCGAGTGACCAACAAGTTCCATTTGGGAATTTGGTTCAAGATGTTCACCCATCGCTGGTGGTGTCGAAAATGGAACATGCTTGAGATGCTGCTGTAGACACCCCATTTTTGACCGTCCTCAAGACTTGGACGTCACCGCTTGAACACTCGGTGATTATCCATATTTGTGTTCGTTTGGAGTTCCCGGAGTTCTCAGCTCTCGCGCCTTGCCTCAGGACCTCCGAACTCGACCGTTTGTGTTTGGTTTTCCACCAAACACTTGTGTTTTGCCTTGGAGGGGCAGGGAATGCTTTTTGAGGCATCCCCATACACCACCGGCTGTGGCTAGAGGCCACCGGCTGGCTGTAGTTGCCACCGGCACTATATTGTGCCGGTCGGCACTTTTTTGTGCCGGTCAGCACTCTTTTGGGCAAAATGACCATTTTGCCCAGCCGACCACTTTACAGCTCGAGATATTTTCGCATACCAGACATTTGCTCCCCTCCATACACGTGTATGGAGGGATGAACCCTTGTTTACTTAGCTTGTAAGTTTTACAAGTTCTATAAGAGGAAAGCCTCTCCTCTTGGCTTGGGGTTAGCAAAATTTAGAGAGTTAGAGAGAGAAAGAGAGAGAGAAGCTCTGGTTTTTCTAGGGTTTGAGTTGCATACACCTTCTATCTCTATCCTTCTCTTGTGTGTCTAGGTGTTTTGTGCCTTATTATTGCACACAAACACCTAGTGTTTCACCTTCTCCTTACAACTGAGGTTCTAGGGGCTGGTTTTTGAAGTTCTTGGCTGGTTTGGAGCTTAAGGAGGCATCAAGGTCACCATTGTTGAAGAGGTCTTCAAAGGTAACAAAACTAGCTCTTTTTATCCCATTCTTGCACTTTGTTTTTACCTATCTTTGAACTGTTTTTGTGCTTAGTATATAACACATAAAAGTTCTGTTTTTAGGCCCTCTTCATTGTTCATTAAGAGTGTTTTGCACTTTGGGGAGGTTTGACCACCTTTAGGCCTTAAAAGGCCCCATTTTGGGCCATTTTGTGAGAGATCCGAGACTTGTGTGCTTGGGCCTCTCCACCACTGAAATCTTGAGGGATTTCAGTGGTGAAGATGGTGCCTTAGAGTCTCAAGAAGGAGAGGGCCACCCTCTCTCCTTGATGTCCTTGAAAAGGACAAGTTTTGGCCTCCAAAGGAGCACCATGCTTGAGTGTGTGTTGAGCATGTTTGACTTGTTTTCCATGCTTATATTACCATGATATAACAGGTTTTCAAGTTGGTTTTGGTCTCCTATGCATGCTTAGTATAGTCGCCTTGTAATGCCTCTTATAGCCTTAACATGTACTAGGTTGTATGCCTTTGTTTCAAACATGTTTTAGGCCTAGATTCATGAAGCTTGTAGGCTTATTTTGCCATGTATAAGGTCTGTCCATGGTCACTTTGGTCAATCTTAGCTTGTATCTTATGGCCTCTTTGTATTTGGCTTGTGAGCCTTGTGTGTTAGGATGTGTAGCATGCCATGCTTGCATCATTTTGATGGTTTGGAATCATTTGTCATGTCATATCAGTCCATTTGACATGCTCATATGTTTGCGTTGCATGCTCCTTTAAGGCTTTAAAAGCATGTCTTGCATGCTCCGTATTTTGATCACTATGCATCACTTTGTGTTTAAGCCTCTTAGATGCCATCTAAGTGGCCCTTTGGCCTTGTTTTAGTATGCTAAAAATCTGTTTTTAGTTGTCTAATGCATGCCATGTTTGTTTTGCATAAGTATGTTTCAATGCCCTATTGGCTTGTCCAAGTACTTGGCCTATTTGCATGCATGTTTGGCTTGCTTTGTTGCATAATTTGGCCTCATGTTTTGCATGGATTTCAGAGCTTTCCATGCATGCTTTTAGCCCATGTTTATGCCTCTTAGATGTGTTTGAGAGTTGCTTGATTATGCTTAAGTGTTGGTGCCTTAACATGTGTATGTGTGCATGCGTGTTTGGCCCTCGTAACTTAGCACTTGGCTACTGATTTTGGGCCTTTCAGAGTTGCCCAATTCATGTATAAGACCACCTCCTATTGGTTTGTATGCTTGCTTGAATTCCTTGCATATGTATCATGCCATTGATCATTTTGCATGCTAGTTGCCATGCTTAGGGTTGTATCACATTGGCATGCATACTAGGCCTCTTGAAATGAAGTATGATAGAGGTTTAGTACCCCTTATGTGCTTGTTTGCATTGCATGCATTTGAAATCAAAATTGCACTCTTGGTTCTTTGGGCCATCATGCATGGAAATGCGCGATTGGTGGCCCGGGAATCGAGGGCCGTACCCCTTTGAGTCAAAAAAACATGATAAGGAGTATGGTTGGTGCAAACATTGCTTGAAAATCCATGCCTTGCACTGCTGTTTTTGCTGCTGCTGTCAAACTGTCCTCTGCAGGAACTTTCTGCCGACCGGCAGTATAATGTGCCGATCGGCACTTTGTTTGTGCCGATAACCACCACAAGCAGCCGATGGCCAATCCAAGCGGCCGATGAGCTCTCCCCCCAGCCGGTGGGATATTTCAGATCATTTGGGAGGTATTCTGAAACTTTGGGAATTTTTGGAGAGACAGGGCAGTAAAAACAGAGGCAGCAGTGCTATGGCACGGGTTTTCCGGGCAAGGCGGACATCGAGCATGCATCATTCGCGCATCCCGAGGCGACGGGCTGTGGCCCCCTTTTATTTCACATTTATTTATTCAGTAATTAGAATTTGTAATAATTTATTCATTCATTTATTCGTTGGACTGTATTATTATTTTGGTCCCTCCGAGTGAGGGCGCAAAAAATGTAATAAGTGTGTGTGAGTGGGTGTATGTCTTCCAATCCCCATTTCTTTCTCCCTTTTATTTACCCGCTTTCGATGGTAGATTAGGGCATACTTATTTTAGCATACCTTATGCAATGCATGTGTGCATTCAAGCATTTGTTTACATGCATCGGGCTCGGCACATCATGCAAACTGCATCGTACTTTCAATCCCAAATTGAATACATGATAGTTGTTGCATCTCATGTGCCATGCTTAGGGTAGCCGAGCCTGTCTAGATTACATCCCTGTATGCGACGCATTAGCCACTTAACATGAACTAGGTCATGCATGTTTGCTAACTAGTTTCTTGTTTTGGCACGGAGTACGATGTAAGTATTTTACGCTTTAGCATATCGCATGCGTGTGAATGTTAACATGACAGTATGCTTGCCATGTGGCTAATTGCTTACATGTGATAAACTGTTTGAATGCCTGTGGGTGAAGGTTGGATTGTTTGAGTTGGAAAAACTCATTGAAATCCGTATTTTAGCCTACTTGCGAGTAGCAAAAGAAAACAACACGTTTTTCGAGACAAAACGGATATGCAATGTTTATTTCCAAGTTAGGCGATCTAGTCTATACTTTTGTGTTGTGCGCATCACATAGTAATTCTAGGCTAATAACCGGAATAAGAACGCATAAAGTTTTCAAAATCGGATATCACGGTTAGTAGAGGCCGGTCTTCGGACCGGGCGAAAGGGGGTGCTCATAGCTGACCTTCCCCGATCGTACCCAAGCTCCTGAGCCAAGACCACTTTGGTGATGACGGACATGTGGCCTTCGGCACTGAGTCAGGGTTTCCTAAATTTCCCAAAAATAAAATATTTAGGTGGCGACTCTGTAATCTGGCAAAGCAGTCCATGTTTAGCACTACTTTTTCAAAATTTGTTTTCTCAAACGATTTGCCGGATTTAGACTCTTTGGTTCAGATTTAGAACCGCGACACAAATCGAGTCCGAACTGTAGCCGAGGTCCCCCGCGGACGTGCTACAGCTGCTGTTCTTGAACATTATCACCATTCAATCCTGAAAGAATGATCTTCATTAGTATGTCACACAATGTTAGAAGACGTGTATTTATATCATTGTGAGTATGGAAGAAGCATAAAAAGAAATCACTCGAAGGGATAGAGACAGTTGGCACATAATTATACTAAGTTCTTTGATTTTTGGCTCTCAAGAGCTCTTTTCTATCAACTCTTTCTTTGAGCTTTTAGGAGACGTGAACATTTTTCCTGCAGCTTCGTTCGTTTCTCCTCTATGCTTCATGTGTAACAAGTTGTGTCTTGTGGTGCTGTAAGTGTTATTTTTCCTCATCAAAAAGTTGAAGAAGGATACATATATCTAAAATGCTAAGCATAAAAAACAATACATCACAACAAACATGAGGTGCAAGTGTTCTCTTCCTGCCCTCCCAAGGTACCCGTGCATGTTTGCAAGAACTTCAACTACTAGGCAAATCTATTACCCCTTAATAACGAATCCGTGTATACATGTTCGCCTATAAACATTTTACTTTGTCTCATTTGTTTAAAGAATAAAAGATTTCTTGACTCTTAATTTCAATTTCTTTCCAATTTCTGCGAGTGAATGCGTAACATGTATTCCTCATTTTGTATGGTAAAAACTGGGCAGTTGCAGCAAGATTCATTAACTGCAACCTAGTGAAAACAACACAGCCATCCAAGTTCTGTTGAGAGTAAGAAGAGCACGTGTTAGATAAGAAAGGTAAGAACAAACTGATTATATTTGAAAATTTTTAAAATAAAACAATAACAATGACGAAAGAAGAGCTCTTTGGGTTTACTGTAGCATTTCATTTTGACACTGGACTGAAGTTTCATGTAGTGTTGCAGAGCCATATGATTGGAGTTGTTGGACTCAGAAACTCCTCCTAGGGAAGATTGCAGTTAGAGCAATAAAGTGCAATCTAAAACATCTTGTTCAGTTCAGATCCTTTTTCCTATGTTTTCTAAATAAATGTTTGCTTAGAATCCTTCACATATTCGTTGGACGAAATGAGCCAATGCTTTCTTTCGTATTTTGCCTTTTTTTCCTTTTCTTCGTTTTTTTGGGGTGAACTAGTCATAAAATAAAATGGAAAGAAATTACACAAATACAAGGGGAATACCCCAGGCCCAACAGACTAAACCAAAGCACAACCCACAAGAAAGAAGCTAGACTAAAAATCTACAAATAGCCAATGGATATAAAATCCATTAGACTGAACAAAAGCTAATAAAGCAAACAAAGCTAGCTACCAAAAAAACTAAAGGCTAAGCATAAATCTGTTCATATACCACATAAAGTACCATGGGGAATATGAACAGATCAAAATACCTCAGTTAGAGGGTACAAGACCCTCTTGCACAACCTGCAAGAGTAACTACCAACCCATGCAAGGTCCCCAAACTGCAATAAACACTAAAATTTACATATTCATTTACACAGATTGTTCCACAAAACAAATACAGATACAAGAACAAGTCAATTAATTCAGCACACATCATCCAGCAGCATCACAATTCCACACCAGCTAGCAACCAAGAGCAAGCTTTTCTACATTTCATTCATGATGTATATTCAGCACAATCTACCTAAGAGGGTATCTAAACAGACTGTTCAATAGAGCAAATTTCACAACAGAAATTAAAGCTAATTATTTAAAGCTCACAATCACTCAACCCACACTCTCAACTACTTAGCTCAATCCTTTTCCTTGTTGATCAATGAAAAAAATATATATTTTTAACATTAAAATAGCAAATCAAAGTTTTGATTTTCTTTTGTACTAATTAAAATAAGAATTTTACAACATAAAAATATGATTATACAAATAAAGATTAAAAATAAAATTTCAAGAAATAATATTTACTTGTATAATCTTCATGTAATAATAGTGTTTTGCATCTTTGCCATAGAATGAAAAATGATTAGACCCTCGAATGAAATGTGCACATGTGTAAGTTGCAACCATCTCAAATATTATCATTTTTTGTGCATATAAATTGTCAAAACAACCAATAGCACCTTATGTACCGCACATATCATGAACAATGTATTTCCTTCAAGAGATGATTCCAAGCCCAGGTTAAAGAGGACAGGTGGATCACCAACATAACACATACGATAACATATTCAAACTCCAAAAGATAAATATGAGTTTCTACCATTACAATTATGTTGAGATGACAAAAAATATTTACGATGCCGTTATTTCTTACAATAAAAACAACGTAAAAGCTTCTTAATAACCATGGGCACATAAATCATGATCTCTCTAATTTTCCTACTTATATGACGATCGTTCAATCTATTCCAAGTGTGATAGGCTATGTATGCCCAACTTCGAAGGGAATCCAAAATTTGGAGTTGTTCAATAAAGCTTTGCTAGGTAAGTTGTTATGAAGGTTTGCTTCGTAGGATGAGATTGTTTGACCCATTTCTTAATAGTTTAAGCTTTTGGTACTAGTGATGATCTAACATGATATCAGAGCTTAGGTTTAGGGAGAACTTTGGCTCGATTTTTCCTGTTTGCATTTTTTCGTCGATTGCATTATGCTTCTTTTTATGTATGTCATATCTATTTGCAACTCCACACGAGGAAGGGCGTTAGATAACTTGATATACAATGTTGGATCCATTTCTTAATAGTTTAAGCTTTTGAGAATAATGGTGCTCTAACAGAAATATTGTGGAGAATGGTAATGGAAGGGAAATATGGAGGTACTTGGGGTAACTAAACCATTGACAATGTTATGGGGCATTGTGAGGTGGGATTGTGGAAGGGCAGATGCCCAAGCATATGGGTAAGTAGCCCAATGTAAGATGAGGGTACTAAGCTAAAGAATAAAGCAGACCGAAGACACAGATTTCACCACCTTCACACTGCGATTGATGGGGGTAAAGGCTAAAGGGCAGATGAAGAGAGAAAAAAAAGTGAATGGCATCACTATGAGGTCCAGCCACACTGGCAGCCCATGATTGGGTATTGTCAACTATTGCCACAAGGCATGATGTGGTCAGGTACTGTGCTTGGTTGTGATGGATGACTCATTACAAAAGGAATTAGCATCTGAAGAGGAAAGACAAAGGTCTCAAGAGGAAATGTTCGGAATACAGTCCCACATTAGTGATTTATTACTGGATCTCTTAGAAGATTTTGTTGATTTAAGCATCAAAGCGCTCTCCAATCAATCACCATCTGTCAGGCAACCCTAATGGTGCCTTGTTTTGCAGAGGGCCCAAACTGTAGCTGGTGATCATCTCTATATCTCCATCACAGGGGTTAAGAGGGTTTATAAAGAATATACAAAGAGAATTGTGTATAATGAGCTAGGATCAAAATTTTGTTTCGTTGAGCTTGAAACGTTTTAAAAATACAAGCAAAATGACAAAATAATTTGAAAATGTATAAAAATGCTTCAAAACCAAAAATCTAAAAGCCTATATAAATGTTAATATATTCTTAAATAATTGAAAGTGAACACTCCATTTGGTGTGGAAGCTGTCACATTTTTTCTTTTCCAAGAATGCCCTCCACATTCAATAAATACCACATCTAATAACCACCAAAAACTGTTAAACAGTTTTTCTCATTCATTAAACCATCCAAAAATTTACACATAAAATTGCAAATGATCATGTTTGCACCCACCGCTAGTAATGAGATCCATGTGTTAAACTCATAACCAAAAAGTTTAAAAGCTTAGTTAGGGAAAAGGTTTGCCATTATAACAAAAACCATAAAAATAAAATGCAAAATTCTAGTAGAAATACAAGTATCGGTGACAATATTTTAAAAAGAATGTCCTTTATAATAACAAATAAAGAGAATAAGTGACTTAATAATGCTTATTTTATTTTCTCCTCTATCTATCCTCTTCTTCTTTCTAGTTTCTTGGATTCCCCAATAAATTGAAGTTGTCTTTGTTTAATATTGTCTTTTGGCAAGAAAGTGGCAAATAGAAACTATAATTGTCGGATATTTCTAATAGGTGTTGAAATAATTCAATATTTTGGTATGTTTAGATGCTTTTTGGTGTGACTTAGTATGTTTCAATGGAAACATTAGAATTTCTGTATTCCACTAAAGTTACACATTTCAATTGTTTCAATGAAAACAAAACAAAATTTTGTTCCTTTATAAGGAGCGAAATGGGGATAGAGTGAAGTTTTAGCTTGATTTGCAGTGTGGCCACAAACCTTTACAGAGGTGTTTCATGACTTGTTTTCCTTGGCTTCAAATAAGAACTCTTCAATGCAGGATTGTTTGGTGGTTTTTAATAAAGGAGTGAAAGCGAGCTCTAGAAGATTAGGAGATCCAATCTATTGCCAATTTTTTTTGGTTGTTACATGATTTAGGGCTTGTCAGGATACCTTGACATATTTTGCAGAAGTGGTGCTTCGTGTTCTCCCTTTCTATCAAGATTTGAGTGGGGGGAGGCATTTTCCATCCTTGGAAAAGGTATTTGGAAATGTGGGGTCCCTCCTGAAGTATCTTTTTTTGAGTGAATGCTCCTGAGACCGTTGTTAATATTGATAAGCTTAGAAAGAGGTGAAAGGTGATTATTGATTGGTGGTAATGGCGAAATCGTCTATGCAAGGATGGCAAGGGAAGTGTGAATCATCTTATTCTCCATTGTCTAATGGCTAGTAAGTTAATGGACATATTTTTGTTGGTGACTAATGTGACTTGGGTGATGTCGTCATTTGTGGAAAACATTTTCATGCTAGAGATTCAGATGCCCTAAGGAGGGAATGAGAGTGTTGGAGGCCTGTTTTGGAGACTATTTGGAAGGAACACAATAGGACTTCTTAGAGTACTGAGTTACCTGTTTACAAAATTTCAGAACATGAAACTTCATGTTTCGGATCATCTACCATGTGTATCGTCAAGAAATCAAGACAAAAACATACCCGAATCCATCGATGAACGGTTAAACGGAAGCGTGATTATCAATAAACCCTTTGTTATTGATTTTGTTATTGTCTTCTAATCCTTTCCCTTTGGTGCCTTATGTTTCTCCTTGAGAGGATTTAGAAGAAAAAAAAATGACAGTTCTTCACCATTGGAAGGAATAGGGACCATAACCTTTTAAGGTTGAAAAATTGGTTTTCAAATAACACAACCGTTGGTTTTCAAACAATCGTGTGGCAGTTTTTGGAAGGAAAACCAACTTAACCAATTGTTTTAATTTCTATTTCTGCCCCTCATAGAAATAGAAATTACTCAACTAGTATCTACACATTAGGTCCATGACACATATACCCTTAAGCCTATTAACTAAATTGAATCACTTAAATTGTAGGCTTCTTATAAATGATAACACCACATTTAAATATGTGGTCCCATTGAGACATTATCTAACATTACCAAGTTATAGTCTTAAAGGATCCTCTCTCTCTTTGGATGAGAGGAGATTGTGCATCATTTGTTTTGTCTTTCGCACAGTTTATTGGAGATTTGTACTTGCTCGTGGATGTATAGTTTAGAAGTTTTGAGTTTTTTGAATGCATAAGGTTTAAGCACTTTTGTTCATACAAAATTATTTATCAAAAAACTACAGTAAGAAAGCAAGCAGTAAGAGTTACACATTACATACATAATATCTATTAAGCTTCTCTACTACATTTTGCAACTTTTAAGTAAAAATAACTTAATAATATACATATTTTTCTAATACAATAAGTATTACAGAAACATCCTACTTTTTAGGACTTGCCATGTCCTAAAATACCACATTGTATATGTATATTTTATTGGCAAGATGATGTAAAAGTGAAAGGGGGTTGTGTTTAGTAGAATTTGTTAGGGAAGTTAGTACTATTTTAGGTGATTTTTAACCACTACAAGTTGTGTGAAGAACCTAACTAGACTTCGCATCATCACCAGGCTGTGTTTGGGGAAAATATATGTAGGGATGGGTTTGGAGTAAATCACTTGTTTATTCCTTTTGGTTTGTTACCACTAACTCTAAAAGGGAGATAATTGTCTTTGTCAAATAATTAGAAGCCAGACTTTTCATTTCATTGCATCATTTGCATTTACTTTAACGCCTAAGTTAAACAAAAGTTAATGCACATGTGCTTATATGTTGCATACAATTTCATAATTTAACATATATTTATTATTAGCAAAATGTTCAAAACTCCTAAAACATCACTAATACAATAACATGAATTATTGACTGTCAGTTATCGATTTATTTATGAATCAACCGATACATTAGTGTGGCTAAATTTAAGGTCATATATAAAAGGTATGTAGTATTACTTTTATTATTATTATTATCTTTTTTTAAAATAAAAAAATAAAAAGAGGCAAAAAACGCTTAATCCACTGTGATTTTGGACTATTGTAGATGACCCCCTTGACATTTAGAAATATACAAACACCTCCCCCATGGTTTTGGACCTTTTTGCAACTGTCATCTTTTCCATCCAAATAAACGAAAAGTGGGTTGCATGCGCCTCATGTGTGTATTACTCTGTTTGACAATTTTCTTTCCAAAAATGGTTTGATCCAAAAGACCAAAACGATCCTACCCTTCACATGATTTGAAATAGATGTTATACTCCACCCAAATTAAGGGAAAAAGTAGAACCAACTTGGAACAATTAGTACTCCCTTTCCTTTTTATTTTAATTTTTTTAATTTGTTTATTTTTTTATTATATTTTTATCTCTTTTTTTTAATTTAATCAAACATTTATTTGCTTAATTTGTTTTCCACTCTATTGTGTCTTTTTTATTTTTTTGTTTATTTTTATTGTTTAATTTTCTTTAAACTTTCTTATACAATTTGTTAGGAATATTGAAATGTTTTCTGCAAGCAACATTGGAGTAGGAAACACTTGATTATATTTTACTAAACTTTATTATACAATTTTTCCTGTTATATTTATATCTCTCATTTATTTTACTTATTTATTTTTTATTTAATCAAATATTTATTTGTTTAATTTCTCTTCCACTCTATAGTATCTTTTTTATTTTTTTATTTTATTGTTTATTTTTTTAAAAAATTTATTATACAATTTGTTAAGAATATTAAAATGTCTTCTGCAAGCAAAATTGGAGAAAATCACTCAATTATATTTTATTATACAATTTGTTTATAGAATCATAAGAAATTGATCTTTTCTTTAACAATATATATATATATATTTGTAGAAAAATAGAAGATAGAATTCAATCAAATATGATGAATTGGATTTCTCATGACATAATTTTTTGAAAGTATTTTTAATGCTGAAATGGGTGAATGGGTGAATCCAGTTATTTACTTTACTTCATTCATTTTTTTAGGTAAGAAACCGATTTATTATTATAAATAACAATACATAATTTACAAGAAAAAATTATATATATAATAATGTTGGAAATAGTAACTAATGTATTAAAAAACTTGATAACTAAACTCAATGTTAAGTAGGTCTCATGTCAGGTGGTGGATCTCACATCTATATCTTATATCTCAGTTGATATACATATACTTGTTGATACAGTAATTAGTATTTCTAAACCTATTTGAGTAACAAAGAGAGCTATGCAACTGTCGTTAAACTATTAAATTTTAGCATTATTGTCCCTTGTGCCAAACATGACAAAAGTTTGATACATTACCAAATTTGGACAGAAGTTTTCTCCCTATCTCTTTGTTGATGACACACACAAATGTTATTTATATTTTGTTACCATTAATCTCCATATCACAGTTTTGGCCATTGCAATTTGCTTAATAATTAATCTTAACTAATGCATATCATATGAGAAGGGAATTTGTGCCAAACAAATGGTCCGAACAGAATTCAGATCTGGGATTTTGTCCTAAATCTCATAACCAAGCAGGAAGGATGCCCCAGACATTGGACTGAGATGTCTAATCGGCCTAGGGCAAGGGACAAGTACGATCAAGTAGCAGCCTAACTTTAATAGGGCTAAGGGTTGTGGCCAATGACTTCAATCGAGCTCTGAAGCTAGGCGGGATTCGCCATGGGAGGTGAACAGGATTTGATCGAGCTAGAGAGATGACCGAGGTCGGCCACTCAACCCGTGACCGGGCTGAGTGTGGTGGTCGGGCAACTATGCCAGGCCGAGAAGAGGTCAGGAAGGTAACAAGACTCTCCACCGAGCTGCGTATTCCAGCTAATAAGGGCGACCCATAGCTTAACCGAGATGCATGCCAAGTAGAGCTGTGAGGTGCATGGCAGTTTGGCCAGAGCTAATCTGGTTTGGTTGATGTGAGACGAACCGAGCAAGAGTTAGCTCGGTTGGTGTGTGCTACGTGGCCCAATTCTAATGCAAGGGAAAAAATTCGTTGTTTGTACGCGCCAATACCGTTTGGAGGTTTAGTTAGAGTCGTTTGGCATAAAAAAGCCAAAGACTTTTTGACTAAAATAGCCACAAAAAGACAAAATAAGTTTTTTAGCCAATAAGACAAAACATCATATCCAACCCATAATCATTTTATTTTTTCTTTTACAAAAGTCAAAAAAGTCAAAAAACATATCACAAAGAAAACTTTTTAGCCACAAGTTAAAATAGTCAAAAAGTCAACCAACATCCCAAACGAACCCTTAATGTTGTTTGGCAGTATTGACGTATACACGTGTAAGGTGAAGAGAGGATAGTACATCCACACGTCTCTGAAAAGACAAGTAAGATAGTACACGCACAAACTACATAAACCCTACGGCGCCTCTATGCAAAAGGTCCGAAACTATCCTTACTCTGAGTTACCTCTGGTTTTGCCTTTCTTCTCTAAGGATGCTAACTTGACCGTCAGAAGAATTTTCCGGCAACACACTCGCTGGGTAACTCATCATCGTTGTGCTTTCAGGTTGTACGACACTGTTCGGAAGCAACGTAAAACTTGGACAAAATGAGTACGAAAGTAAAGAATATTTACTCCCCATACACCATACATAAACATTACCTTTTAATACATGCTTAAGCAACAAATCAAGCTCAATAACAAGAATATCCAAGGAGATAAAAGTTCAACATCGATTCACATATTAAAATAGCTATGTCCATAGCCGTGGAGCCCTTCGCGTAGCTTCTCCAACCAATTAATTTGATAATTTGATCTATATATGATTCCCTCCATCTGCTTATATTTTTGGGGAATAATTAGGAAATTTTAAAATTGAGGTTTGACTAACAAATGGTTTTAGAAAAATGAGTTAGAAAAATTAACTAAAAAATCCCAAAATGCAAAAGAGGTATAATTTTACTGCCCTTTTCAAAAGGATAGCATTTGTACGATTTTAAATATATATATATATATATTATCTATTAATAGAATATTTTTTATAAATATTAAAGTAATTACATTAATTGGACAATCAACCATATCTGGGTACTGTTTGTTACAACTTTTGGAGAGTGATTATAACTTATTTTGATTTGGGAGTCTGTGCCAAACTGTTTGGTACAGCTTCTGCTTATAACTTATTAGACAGAAATAACTTAAATAAGTTGAAAAAAAAAAAAAACTAATTATTTGAAAGCTGTGATAAGGGTATTTTTAGCTTCTGCTTTTTTATTATTAGCTTTTAACTTTAAAGAAAAAACCCCATCAAACAGGGCCATAATAAAGTCCAACAAGATAAACAACAAATCCAACACCAACAACCATTACAAGAAAGAGTTCATAATAGGAAAGAAACAAATAATTAAACAAAGATACGCCAATGGGAAGTAAATAATCAATCTTTTTCTTTGATAAGAATTGATCCCCTAATCTCTCAATTGAGAGTATACAGGAATGGTCAATTGAGGATTCATTCGATAACTTTACATTGTAGTCAAAAAGTCATCAAAAAAGCAAAAAAAAATCAAACAAAATATCCAAGATTCATTTTCATTCTTTTTATTTTTAGACGTTTTTCTATAAAAAGTCAAAAATCAATTTTCAAATACTTCAATTTTTTTAATCTTGAATTTTAGCTAAAAAACCAAAATTCACTCCCCAAATGAATCCTAAATCAACCAATTGGTTGAAAGATTTTTATAGTTAAGGGAGTCAAAATATACAAGATCATAAATCAAAAACAAAATAATATTCACTAATAAATAAATGAATTTAGATGTAATTAAGCCTCAATTTTTTAACACAAACAAAGCTCTACCATTGTAATTAATTGCAATTGTTTTTAAAGTCATAAGCACAAGGTGAAGTTGGTGTTAGGGATGACCAATTGGGCATTGATCATCATAATTTAGGTTGAAATGTGGTATTGACCTTAGGAAAAAGGTATGTATAGATTGATTGACTGTACGGTACAAGCATCCCCATCATATATTTCGTTAGGCTGGTTGTCCTGGAAAAAGCAATTATGAAAAAAAAATTAAAAAAAAATATATATATATATATATGAATCCTCAATGTTTGAACTATGCCTTTTAGACGTCAATAAAGGATTGATTTCCATTTGCTAATTTGACTTTATTTTTTAAAAATATTTTTTATGAGATGAAAAAAGTTAGTATATTTTTAATTTTTTTTAATTAAACAGATAGTTTTAAGGAACAAAAGTAATTGATTGATATGTATGATGAGATATTTTAATTTTTTAACTCTTTTAGTTAAAAATCACAAACAAAATGGGATGGTTTGATTTGTATTGGGTGCACTCACTATTAATCACCACACTATTCGGCAATGTGGTGTTACGGGGGCGCTGATCCAATCCTATATCCACCCTTTCTAACTCCCTCTATTACCCCTCAGCCTGTTCTTACTTTTGCCTACCACTCTCTAGCCCTCCCAACACTGCATGGCCCTCCCTTGCTCCCTCTACCACGACCCCAACACCCCTTCTCTGTCTCTATCTCCATATCTCTTTGTTAAGGTTTGAGGAGGAAAAGGAAAGGAGAAGGAGCTTTGGGAGGGAATGAAGGGTGGGAAAATGTTCGGAAGGAGGTAAGGGCATCGGAAGGGAAGATGGGGCATGGAAGGGAGAAATTTTTGTATGCCAATAGGATATCACGTGGCAGTACCTTCCACCAATCACAAATGTATACGCCCCATATTATTCCTCAAACACCTAACATAAATGTAGTAGATCCTACTATTAAAACCAATCATAATAGCAAAAGATACCACATTGTATATACCCTATCCGCATATAAAAATTCTTCCATTGAAGGTGTTGAGAAGGGGAGGAGATGAAGGGTTGAGGGTGACCGTAGCGCGAAGGAAAGGCACAACAGAAGTGGCAATGGCTAGGTCAATAGGGTTAAGATTGTAATTAATTGGAGTGTTAAAAAAATAATAAAATTTTAAATTTAGAAATAGGTTGTCCAACAATAATTGTAGAATGCATTTAGAGGTTCCAGTACAAGACACAAAATATACGTCATGCCAAAACTTCGGTTAATTACTTTTTTAGTCACAAAAGTATGTTGTTTGTGTTATTTTGATCCTCCAATATTTAAATTATGCAATCTTATCATCAATGGATAAAAAGCATTTCAATTTGGTCTCCAATCTATTTCCGCCATAAAAAACAAGGATAAATGTGAAAACTTAATTAAAAAAAAAAAAAAAAAATCACTTTTACTTATAATTTCGACTGTGATGGATCATAATAGGACCGTTTTGAGCAAACTGGGACATTGGGCAATGTTTGTAGCAGATCAATAGAGATTAGTTTGGCCATGAGTTCAATCTCAGGATGCCAAACATTGCCTATAGTTCCAAGTAAAGATGAGTTCAAATTGGCTTTAATCTGGTTACATGGATAATGCAAGCAAAACTACCCAACACTCAAATGATTTTTGTTCAAAGTTAGTTGAAGGTTAGGCAAAGTAGCAATCAAGTCTTGGGTTTTAGTTGACCACCTCCAAGCACAACCATTATTGACTTATTTTTTTTAGAAATTATGACCATTCCTTCTAAGTGCTACTTTCAAAGACAATGTTCACTGGGGGTGGAAAATGACTAAACTCTTAAATTCTATGATTACCTAAAAAGATTAATAATTGCAAAATCACCAAACTTGGCAGAATTCAAAAGTCAGCCAATGTATTTTTTATTTTTTTCTCTGATTGCAAAATCACCTGACTTGCAAAGGAAATGTCTAGTCATTTTTTCCCCAAAGAGTAGTTGATATATTGGATGGCAAAAAAAAAAAAAAAAATGATTTGGCATCAAAGTCAATATTTTCTCTGAAAATGCCTCGTAGCTCGAAAGTTTCGAGCTCGAAACGGCTCGAAAATGGAAGAAGAGGGGAGAAAGAGAGGGAAGAGGAGGAGAGAGGGAGAAAGAGAGGGAGAGGGCTCGTCGCCGTGGGTCGTCGCCATCGCTCATGGTCGTCTGTCGCCGCCGATCGTCCGCAGCAGATCGTCAGCCCTCGCCCTCCTCCAACCGATTTTTATGGCCCCCTCCCCTCCCTCCTCCTCCTCCTCCTCCTCCTCCTCCTTCTCCCTTCTCTTCTTCTCCCTTCTTCTTCTTCTTCTTCTTCTTCGTTCTGCAACAAAACCAGGGAAAAAAAAAAAAAAAAAAAAAAAAAAAAAAAAATCGACACCAAAACGACGTCGTTTTGGTGTCGAGCCGCGTTTCGAGCTACGTAGCATGGTCGTATTTTCTCCTAGTTTGAAGTTTTTAAAATTTAGAGCGGATTCCAATTTTACTACAATCTATGATCTCTACATATATATCAGCATCACATCCTTGCTATCATCATCATCTATTAGGTACCCCCATCTCTATTCCAACATCCTTGCTATCATCATCTATGAGGTACCTCTTATCTCTATTCCAAACTCCCTCTGCCACATAATCATGGTTATTAAATTGTGTGATTAAAAAAAGTGATTTGAAACATGGGAGAATGGGAGAGTGATAGAGAATCAATTTATCAGGTAAAATCTCATTATTTTATTCATGAAATACATATTTCTGGATTGCTTAAAAAAAAATTAAAATTAAAATTTAAAAAAAGAAAAGAAAAAAAGAAGTGGCTTTTTTAGTGTCATTTTCTAAGGTTTCTGCTGCAGTGACAGCAGCATCATAGTGGGATAGAGAAGTCAACGAAGAAGGGAATGAAGAGGAGGGTAGGTTTGGGTTAGGAGGTATAATGCTCAACTGAAATGGACAGTTCTAGTAAAATTTAAGCATTTCTAAAACTTACTGAACACAACGAAAATAAAACAGAAAATCATTTTTTTTTAGCTTAGTTGAGTTCAGTCCGTTTGGTTTCATTCAGTTAAACTCTCACACCTACTGCCTCTACCACAAAATCACAGTCAGACAGATTGTGTGATAAAATAAAAATAAAATTAAAAAGTGAGTTAAAACACTGGAGTGAGATAAGAGAATCCAGTATTCCCTGGTAAAATCTTATTGTTTTCTTCATCAACTACATATTTCCAGATTGCTACAAGCCAAAAACATTTCAATACAAATTCTAACTGTAATGGACCAAACCCTTGAATCCTTGAGATGATTTTAATGGTGGAAGCACCGATATAAAACTAAATAAATAATTAACCACAATAATAATGTTCTCAAGAATATTGTAGGTCACCCATATGAGATGCCACTGTAACTAAATCCCATACAAAAATTTTAGAGAGTAACTACTGCCATGTCATTACATGACTACATCCAGTACATACACAACCTAAGAATGGTGTCCCAACTCCTCTACATAAGAAACAAACTACAAATTATTTACACAATCACAGTAAAAGACAATGCACCTCATCCTCTAGAATGCACCTCCCACTTGTTCATGTTTGGCACAACAAGATCAAACTCTTTCTCCAATTCTCCCCATTGCTGCCTTCACCTCTTCAATCTGGTCGCACAAAGCCTCATGCACAGAACTTTGAATTTGAGCAGGCACACCTTGGACAATTGGGTGCTAGCTCAGCATTGGACCATCCACCTTCTCTCTCCATCACCAAAGGCCTTGGCTAGCACTGCAACATTTGATCACTAGAAAATTAGAGTTGTAGAGAGACAGAGAGAATAATGGGGGAAGATACGGAAATATCTATACTATTATATAAAAGCCTACAACCAAGTTGGTATAGACATGTACCATTTTGTTGATTTCTGAAAATGGCCACAAGAACAGTTACTTAAAAACAAGAGCAATTATGCCTGACTCAATTTATTATATCGAAAAGAACAAAAAAAACACAATGGGTTGGATTGTAAATTTCATAGCACAAACATGATCTTTTCAATTGCACATGTATATGTGCTTACCCTTGTAGTATATTATAATTATACACACATAGTGGAATGGAATGGTTGGATACAGGGGTGTGGGTGGTTTCCAGAAAACTTTGGCCATCTTCCGTCAGCTCTATGACGGGCTTCAGTGATGGGATGGTCACAGACTCACAGCCATGACGTCCAGGGGTAACACTCTAGCCACCAATTTACGCAACCTCCTCTCGCCACCCCCACCTCCAGCAACTCACCATACATGCTTCTTTATTTTTACATTAATTTATTTTCAAAACATTTGTGTACCACCAAACAGGATTTTTATTTTTGTTTTTCACGGAAAAAAACAAAAACAAAAACAAAAACCTTATTTATTTCCTGTTTTTGAAAACAAAAAACTGATAATGTAATAAAATGACACCTAAATGCTTATATGTTGTCCAACAATAGCTCGAAAAGAACAAATTAGAAACCCAGGTATAGACTAAGATTAAATAGAAATATATCCCTCTGAATGCCTAGTTTCAACCTGGCATGAAATCATGGTTCCTCTACCTCTGCAGTATAAGCTAGCAAAAGGGAGCACCAACTTTTCACAAATTTCATGCACGAATTCTGATTACTAAACATTTCATCACTGGGATATGGGAAGTACAACAGCAAAGCAGAAGAAAGCACCAAATAAATGAGGGTTAATTACACGGACCTCCCCTGAGGTATCTTACAATTACAGGACCTTCATTGTGGTTTCTAAAACGACAATTACCCCTGTCGGCTTGATGGCATTAACATTGCTACTAAATGACAAACATACCCTTCCATAAAAAATACTAAAAATTCCAAAATAAAACACTCATCTCTTATCATAGACATCACCGCACATAATCCCATCCCCCCATCTTCACTCAGCTTTCACTCTCTAAACTTCAATCCATGGTTCCACTCCCCAACAACCACCTCCACTCCATTCCATAAGTTCACATTGCAAAAACTGAGAAGGTAGAGCTCTGCTTTACATTTCAATGGCAAGGAGTGCACAGTAGCAGCTACTCTGAATCATTGAGGTGGGTTTGGGTCTCTCTACATCTTCCCCTAACCTCACCACCCCAGCCCCATCACTATTACCAACCAGCAATCCTCCCTTCCCCCTCCACCACCTCCATCAACAGCCACCCACCACACCCACTCCACTCAGTTCATGATGGCTTCGATAGCTTCCACCAAAGCTAGAGAAGAGTTATTTGGGCTGCACACCAGGTGTTTGATGAATTATTGCAACCATTTTCCTCACCTAAACCACATATTTGGCCTCTCTCTCTCTGTTTTTCTGTGCACGAGACGTTTGGCCTCCCACACAGTTGAGGTGGAGGGTGGTGCTGGAGTTGCTACACAACATATCAATATGGGTTTTGAAGATAACATATATATAGATGTATATATATGCCTCAGTGTATGTCCGAGCCACAAAGAAAAAAATTCAAAACAAAACTAAGGATATATATGTTGAATCTGATTAGTAAAGATAAATATTGAATATGATTGAAATTTAATCTAATTTGCAAATGTAAATCTTGAATATGATTGAATTTAAGTGTATATACAATTTTTGTAAAAAACAAACCACTTTGTATGATAACAAACCAATTAGGTAACTAGATAAAATTTTTCTTCAAATTATGTTGAATGGATTAACAGAATCCCGTTGATGGAATCTTGCAATCTTAACTAGACAATTTGCTGTAAATGAAAGTTTGAAGAATCATTATTTTACACAAAAGACAACCTAGCCCGGTATTTGATGACTGTCCGGCCTCTCTAGCTCTAGGCTTTTTGGTTCTAGGAGCCACGATCTGATTTTACTATCAAGGAACAGCTAGAGAATGAATAAGCAAGGCCACTATGAAGAAATCAATGTTAAATCAATGACCAATAGGCGCTGAGGTTGATAGAACTATTTAAGGATGAAACATAACAAAGGAATATGAGGAAGTTAACAAAAATTAACTCAGGTTATGTTGAACCCAGCAAAAAAAATAAAAAAAATCTTGTGCCATGAATCGATGAAATCAGAGAGAGAGAGAGAGAGAGAGAGAGAAAGACGCCGAGGATTTAAGGATTAAACATAGCACAAAAAAAATTGAAATGGTCAGAATTATTGCAAGTTATGTGAAACAAAGTGAAAAAAAAATTGATTTTACTTCTTTTGGCATGAACTTGTGATAGAGTCAACAAAATACAGACTTCAGATTTAGTGTTCACATGATTAACAAAGAAAGACTTAGTTTTTTTTATAAATAAAAAAACAAAAAACTACTTTTGGAAGGAACCTGTGAGAGCCAAAAAAAATTCAGAATAAAAATTCAGAGTTATGCTACAGTGTTACAGAATTTAGATTTAGTACCCACAAATTTCAGTAAAAATAAAAATAAAAAAAGATTCAAAACAGAGCTTAAGTATGAACAATCTGTGAGACATGGAAGTATTTGGCAAGAATATGAACAACATCAAGCCTTTTGAACAAAATCATGGAAGTATTTCAAGAATAATCATCAATCAAGAATAAAATGACCATTAATCAGTTTGGAACAAACCCACATATGGATGTATGACCCCAAAAGAAAAAAACATTAAATCTAAAGCAAAATCAAGGGGTTAAGGTAAAGAAACCAATGAAAATACAGAGATTTACCTTAGTTTACACAAGAAATTGATAGAGATTGAGTTTTTAGAGGGTTTGGCAGATGGAGTTTGAGCGATATGGAGATTAGGGTTTACATAGACGAAGCAGAGAAAAGAACAGGAATAGAAGCAGTCGGTTTTGGGGCTTTTAAAATCTGCCCAGGTGGCCACCGGTCGACCGCCAAGTTGTCCTCCCGGACGACTGGCTCGGTAAAAAATCTCCTGTGCTGCGGAGCTTCTGTGCTGGTTGCTTAAAAGTGGCTAGGGCTAATTTATGTGATGTACACAATGTATAAATGTATATGACAGGCCCAATAATTCAACCAGAGGATTTAAGAGCATCACAAGTATGGTTAGGTATATGTAACTCAATATGTATGGTAAGTGAAGGAAATGAATCTGCTAGTGTAGGAAACAAGTTTTGAAAAAAAATTAGGTAGCTGGATGAGTTTTAAGGACATAGATAAAAATGTGGAAATTTTTATGTGTTAAAAATGCAACAAACAATACTTGAGTAAAAATGTATGAGTACTTTGAAAGCATTCAACTGATATTTATGATTCCAAATTAATGCAATAGTATTCATTCCTCAATTTGAGTAAAACTTCAATTTTGCAATCTCAACAAAATCAATATGTAGAATTCGACGTTCCAAATTCGCCATAAATAAAATTAAAGCATGTCTTACTTAGGGTTTTTATGAAAATATCTGTCAATTGCTTGTCAGTGTTTACAAATTTAATAGCAATATCTCCTTTTTGAACATGATCTTTTAAAAATTGGTGTCAAATTTCAATATGTTTTGTTTGAGTGTTGAACCGGATTTTTGTTTAAGTTGATAGTGCTAGTATTATCACATTTAATAGGAATATAATCATAATGTAAGTCAAAATCACCTAATTGTTGTTTCATCCATAGAACTTGGGCACAACAACTTCTGGAAGCTATGTATTCAGCTTCAGCCGTTGATAAAGAAGCAAAAAATCTTCATAGCAATGGATTGCATAACCTAATAATATCTTCAGAGCTAAAGAAGCAAAATCATCAATGGTGAGGGTTCAAAGTTCTGGTAAATCCATTAAGGGCACAGCCCTAGACATCCGACCAGTCCTTGCCGGTAGGGCAAGAAGGTCTTCTTCTCCTCCGCCCGTGCTCTATTCGCAGTGTAATGCAACTTGTGAGCCGACGGCGGAACCCTACGCTTTTCGACACTGTTCGTTGGTTTTCTGGCGATCGGTTTTTTTGGGAGAACTTATTTGCTTTTGCTTTTCCATTTCCTTGCGATTCTTTTCCTTCTCGTCCCTTGAAGATGATGAGCAAGTGAACGTGATCGATGACCAGAACTTCTTTTTGTTGCCTCTACCTTTGCTTCTGTACAATAGATCCTTGAAGAATATCCACTTCTTCGAGTTCCTTCCAGACGATGAAGACCTTGAAGACGAAGCAGAGCCTAACGGTGTTGTATCGATCGACGGAGTTTCAGCTTCTTTGTTCTCAAAATCATCCAACTCCAGAATGCGATGATAATGAGAGGCCTCATTTTCTTCGTGTTCTTGCCATTGTAACTGTGCTGTTCATTGTGGTGACATCGACTGGATTTGACCGTTCAAGAACAACTCGTCGGCCGAACTCATATCACTCGGTGAGAACCCAGAAGAAAATTCGAACTTGAACGAGCCAGACTCAGCGTCGTTGGTGTCGCCATTATTGGAGGAGTGAAGGTTGACGTTTGGTTCGTCATTGTTACGGTTTGAAAAAAGGATTATTGGTGTGAGTTCGACAGTAGAAATCATAAAGGACCCCCACAACCACAATCCCCACTGACACATGTCAGTGAATGATAAATGGAAAAAAAAATAAAAATAAATAACAAGTAAAAAGTTGAGTACACTGAAGGTGGTGGGGTTTTTCCATTTGAGAGAGAGTTGTGGTGGGCTTAGGGACTAAAACGAGTCTGACTGGCTTGTTGGACACACAATAATTAGACAGAGAACTTTGTGAATGAGAAGAGAATGCATTGTCTGGAAGGAACTCGAAGAAGTGGATATTCTTCAAGGATCTATTGTACAGAAGCAAAAGCGAAGATAGAGGCAACAAAAAGAAGTTCTGGTCATTCACAAAGCATTCTCTTCTCATTCACAAAGCTCTTTGTCTAATTATTGTGTGTCCAACAAGCCAGTCAGACTCGTTTCAGTCCCTAAGCCCACCCCAACTCTCTCTCTCTCTCTCAAACGGAAAAACCCCACTGCCTTCAATGTATTCAACTTTTTACTCTTTATTTTTTGTCTTTTTTTTTCCTCTTATCATTCACTAACATGTGTCAGTGGGGATTGTGGTTGTGGGGGTCTTTTATGATTTCTGCTCTCAAACTCACACCAATAATCCTCTTTTCAAACCATAACAATGGCGAACCAAACGTCAACCTTCATTCCTCCAACAATGGCGACACCAACGACATTGAGTCTGGCTCGTTTGAGTTCGAATTTTCTTCTGGGTTCTCATCGAGTCATATGAGTTCGGCCGACGAGTTGTTCTTGAACGGTCAGATCCGGTCGATGTCACCACAACGAACAGCACAGTTCCAATGGCAAGAACAAGAAAAAAATGAGGCCTCTCATCATCATCGCATTCTGGAGTTGGATGATTCTGAGAACAAAGAAGCCGAAACTCCGTCGATCGATACAATACCGTTAGGCTCTGCTTCGTCTTCAAGGTATTCATCGTCTGGAAGGAACTCGAAAAAGTGGATATTCTTCAAGGATCTATTGTACAGAAGCAAAAACGAAGATAGAGGCAACAAAAAGAAGTTCTGGTCATCGATCACGTTCACTTGCTAATCATCTTCAAAGGACGAGAAGGAAAAGAATCGCAAGGAAATGGAAACGTAAAAGCAAAAGCAAAAGCGAAAGCGAAGCAAACAAGTTCTCCCAAAAAAACCGATCGCATGAAAACCAACGAACGGCGTCGAAAAGCGTAGGGTTCCGCTGTCGGCTCACGAGTTGCATTACACTGCGAATAGAGCACAGGCGGAGGAGATGAAGAAGAAGACCTTCTTGCCCTACCGACAAGGACTGGTCAGATGTCTAGAGCTGTGCCCTTAATGGATTTACCAGAACTTTGAACCCTGTGTCCTCTGGGTTGTAATTTAAGCTCCTATGCCTTTGTTCCAATCACCATTGATGATTTTGCTTCTTTAGCTATAAAGACATTATTAGGTTCTGCGATCCATTGCCATGTATAATCCTTGTGAGAGTGTGATGTTTTGGGATGATGTTAAAAAGTTGATTTTTTTATTTTTTTTATATATAAGTAAAGAAGTGTTCTGAGTTAAAAAAGTTAAAAAAATTAAAAAGTTAATCTTTCCAAATTACCTCAAAGTCTCTCTCAGTTACGTAATATTTTATTATAAAGTAAATTATTAAATTAAGTTTGTATAAGATTGCTATTCATCCTAAAAGTGTTTAACTATGATTTTTTTTAATATAATTTCTTATTTTTTAAATATGGCAACAGAATAGGTTGAGGTCCGACGGGCGGCCAAGGCAAGGCTGCCGCCTGCCGATAAGGCGAAGAACACCAAGAGCTTAACCTATAACTTTTATACCATGTTAGAATAGTAGAGAGAGGAGAAATAATATGTATTGTATTGAATGATAGAAGGCCTGTATATATAGGCTGAGAAAGAGTACCCTACTAGAAATCTAACTATGAGAAAGAGTATCCTATAAGAAACTTAACTATGGCAATACCTAATATATCTAGAAAATTAATACCTAATATATGTAGGAATATATACCATATATACATTAACAACAATCACAGCGAAGCAAACAACCAGCCAAATCACAGCAAAGACCGGGAAAAAAAACGACGTACTATAAATGCTACCGAATGCACCGATAGCCGAACACAACAGAAAAACAATCTAAAAAGTGCTAACCACATCAGCACACGAACCCTGGAAGGGTAAAGAGAGAAAAAAAAAAAACACCCCAAAAAGGAAGCCGCACTAGACCCAAGGCAGGGAGGGTCTAGTCGGCACCTAAGGAAGCTGCGACAGTGAGGAAGAGGGACTACCAAGGCGCTAGGAAGGACAAGGAAGGGCTATCAGCGCTTGAGAAAGAAGAAGAAAGGCTTTCGGCTTCAAATGATAAAGTAGCCAACTAAGAAGCTGACGGCATTTGACACGCAAAATCCCAAAAAGTAGTGGTATGGCACGATATTTTTTATTTTTTTTATTTTTTATAATTATGGCTAAAAGATCTAACCTACAAATTGAAGTTAAATATCAAAACTAAAAAGAGAATTATAAAGCTAAAGATCCAACCTATTTATGATTATTAACATTCTGTTGAGGAATAACTAATTTTTTATTATTAGCATTTTCATCTCTATTTTTTTATTATTAATAACTAATAATAATATTTATGATTATTACCATTTATGATTCTAATATTTCTTAGCATTTTCAGTATTAATAACTAAAAAAGGAACAAGAAAAAAAAATAAATAAATAAAGATGATGTAATTTTTAATTATTATTAATAACTAATAATATTTATGATTATCATTTTCAATATTAATAATTTTATGATTATTATTTATGATTAATAATAATTAATATTTATTATCATTTTCAGTATTAATAATTTTATGATTATTATTTATGATTATTTATTATTAATATTTATTATCATTTTCATTTCAGCATTAATAACTAAAGAAGAAACCAGAAAAATAAATAAATAAATACAGATGAAGTGAAGTGAAGAGAAGAGTACCCTACTAGAAATCTAACTATGAGAAAGAGTATCCTATAAGAAACTTAACTATGGCAATACCTAATATATCTAGAAAATTAATACCTAATATATGTAGGAATATATACCATATATACATTAACAACAATCACAGCGAAGCAAACAACCAGCCAAATCACAGCAAAGACCCGGAAAAAAAACGACGTACTATAAATGCTACCGATAGCCGAACACAACAGAAAAACAATCTAAAAAGTGCTAACCACATCAGCACACGAACCCTGGAAGGGTAAAGAGAGAAAAAAAAAAAACACCCCAAAAAGGAAGCCGCACTAGACCCAAGGCAGGGAGGGTCTAGTCGGCACCTAAGGAAGCTGCGACAGTGAGGAAGAGGGACTACCAAGGCGCTAGGAAGGACAAGGAAGGGCTATCAGCGCTTGAGAAAGAAGAAGAAAGGCTTTCGGCTTCAAATGATAAAGTAGCCAACTTGTGTCTCATGGCTCTAGGAGAAGAAGAATCCACTCAAGATGAGGTAACTTTTAATTATGAAGAACTTGAGAGTGCTTTTAATGAATTACGTAATGAGTTTAGAAAAGTATGTACTAAAAATAATGTGTTAAAGAAATTAGTAGCATCCTCATCTAACAATGTAGATGAATTGAAGAAAGAAAACCTTGTTTTGAAAAATGACCTTAGCACTATTTCTAATGAGAAAATTGTCTTAAAAAATAGTGTTGACGATTTAAATAAAACTCTTGAAAATTTTATAAAAGGAAGAGATAACCTCAACAAGCTTCTTGGTAATCAAAGATGTGTTTGTGATAAAGCTAGTATTGGCTATGATCCCATTAAGAAACAAAAGAACCTCAAAACTATTTTTGAAAAAACACCTCCTATGACACACCCTCATATTACTTGTCATTATTGTAGGAAAAAAGCTCATTATATCTCTGCTTGTCCATTCAATAAGAATATGAACATGAGAACTAAAAATATTTGGGTTGTAAAAGGAACTAACAATACCAACCAAAAAGGACCCAAGAAATCAGGGGTATCAAAATCCAACATTTGATTATCTTATTGTAGGTATGCCTTAAGTCCAAAGCAAAAGACAGAAGGTGGTACCTTAATAGTGGATGCTCTAGACACATGACCGGAGACAAATCATTCTTCACTACTCTATCATCCAAAGATGGAGGATTTGTCACTTTCGGAGACAACAAAAAGGGAAAAATTATTGGCATTGGTAGCATCGGTAGCATCGGTATCTCTCCTAACCCTTCTATTGAAAATGCTCTCCTTATAGACGGACTTAAGTATAATTTACTTAGTATTAGTCAATTATGTGATAATGGTAATTGAGTTATTTTTTATAAATCACATTGCACAATTAAAAGCACAATTGGTCACAAAACACTATTTGTTGGTAATCGTCTTGATAATGTCCATGTTTTTCATCTCAATGATCTCTATGCTAGTGATGTCAAATGTTTATATGCTATTAGTGATAGTAGTTGGTTATGGGATAGAAGACTTGGTCATGCTCAATTGCTAAACTTTTGAGAAATGATTTGGTCGTTGAACTTCCAAAAATTAAATTCGAAAAAGATCAACTTTGTGGTGCTTGTCAACAAGGAAAGCAAACCAAAACATCTTTTAAATCAAAATCTCTTATTTCCACTATTATACCTTTACAATTGTTGCATATGGATTTATTTGGTCTCTCAAGAACATCTAGCCTTGGTGGTAAACATTATTGTCTTGTTGTTGTTGTTGATGATTTTTCAAGATTTACATGAGTTATGTTTTTAGCACACAAAGATGAGACATTTTCTTTTTTCACTAAACTTTGTCAGAAAATTCAAAAAGAAAAAGGTTTTCTTATTATTAATACTCGAACCGACCATGGTAGAAAATTTGAAAATGAAAATTTTGAATTATGTTGTGATGATCATGGTATTGGACATAATTTTTCAGCACCTAGAACCCCTCAACAAAATGGTGTTATAAAAAGAAAGAATAGAACCTTAGAAGAAATGAGTAAAACAATGCTTTGCGAAAGCACATTATATGATCAGGAAATCAAAATGATGGTTGATGGACACATACAAGGGAAACAAACTTGCATTAAAGATGCCTCCTGCTCAGAATGTTACCTGATTCATCCACAAAAAATAGGGGTAAAGAAAAAAAAAAAAAAACGAAAAACAGAAAGTAAATGTGAGGATTTTTACAATAGAATTTAGGTTAATGATCAAGAACTAGATGTAATTCAGGAAATCATATTTTGAATTTAATGGACTGTCAATTGAAATAATAAAATTTGCTACCTAGGTCCAAATGTCTATGAATTTGGTAATCAATATTTTGCAGACCACATACATATCCAAATCCCACTCTTTTTTAGTTGTTCTAACCACATAACAACTCATAAATTGGATCTACTTTTTACTTCAAATCCCATTTCCACAATTATTATTAGAATGAACCCAATTGTGAAAACATAAAGAAATACCCAGTCCTGCGAAAGATTCAAGAAAGACTTGTTTCAATTGCAAGGTCCCTCGCCTAAAGCGAATCTTTTTCGTCAAATGGTGGGATAAAGGGATGAATCCGATTATTACTGAAACTGTTCAAAAGATTAAACAGCATACCCAAGCTTGTTGGGAATCAGTTCAACAACCTGCTTTGCCTACTCCACCTGCATTGGCAAGCAATCCGTTTATTCAAATTCAAAAAGAATTAAAACAACAGTATCCGAATTTTTCAGATAATGAAATAATTCTTAAAAGTATGACTTATCTGAAAGAACAATTTTTGCAATCCGTGCCTCCTGGAGATGATGCCTCCATGCGATCAGGTACTAGTCAGACCAGCCAAGCTACATCCGAAACAGAAGCAGATCCAGCCGAACACGTGTTAGCTGGAGAATCACAGCTACCAGAGGATGAGGAAGAAGGCACCTTTGGGGATTTTTGGGATTCCCTAACAGACATTATGGCCGACAAGCTTGACAGGCACAACCGAAAGGGAAAACGACATGATTAGGTGTCGGCACATCCGGACAGGCCAACTTTAATAAAGCAGATGCTATCCGATAAAGCAATCCATTTTAGCAGAATTCGTCATCCATGACACCAGCAGGAAGAGATAAGGATCATTTCGTCGGTCCAATATCTGTAGGACACTTGTCCCTCTCTTTTCCTTTTATTGTTCTATAAAAGGGCAAGCTTCACCCTTGTTGAAGCAGAGTCAATTTTAGTTTCTAAGTTTTTATTGCTTTCTTTTGTAAACCCTCTCTGTACCTCCTCTGTGTAAAATAAGCTTACTTCTTAAATAAAACCTATGTTTTAATGTATGCCCTCTGTCGATGCTCTTGAGCAATATTTATTCCTTTTAGAATTTTGGCAAAATCAGAAACGACATTACGTTAATACACCAGTAGATTGGTATACTCAACCGTACATCACTGCTCGTATTGTCGAGTGTGAACAGCATATAGCCGAACTCCAACAGCTGATCCAGGAACAGGTAGTGGCCTGGGCGACCAGGAGGCCTCGTCCTCCTCCTCAACAGTAAAGGTATGAGATCATATATGTTGTAATTTATTTCCTTTATACATGTAGTATGTGATGTATTATTCCTGGATGTGTGCCAAAGTAAGGTTAATTAATTGTTAAGGTTTGAGGTTAGTGGGACGTCACCCAAGTCGCGTTAGGTTAGGTCAAATGCAATGTATGTGTAAGGACCGTTGATCCTGTAAATCGTTGACAGACGTGCTAGCCAGTTTTAAGCCAAAACCTTTAGTGAGCACCTTTATTGGTATCAGAGCCATGTTTAATTATTCACATAAAACAAGTATAAATTAAATAAATTAGATATATATGATCACTATACAACCATGACAGAACCTCAAGATAATACAGTAATAATACCAGAAAATGAATCAGTAACGTCTGTAGGAAATACTGTTTCCTCCCTAGCCGAAGCAGCCGAAATGGTAGCTTATCAAGATGTTAAGGACGCCTTAGATAGGTGGACTATTCCAGCCGTAGATCCAAAAACGATCTATAAAAAAGGACGTTTTCAATTTTTCAGTAAAACAATCATTAAAACCTTTGAACATGCATCGTGTATCCAAAACAATGATGAAATAATCCGACTAATTCATATAAATGATTTTGTTCCGTTTGTCAAAGACTATAAGTACATCCATATAGGATTGGTACAAATAGCATTCAAACCTTTGACCCTTTTAGGTCAAAATACCAGTATCCAGTGTACCCTTCGGGATGGTAGATGCCTTGATTGGTGAGCATCTCTTATGGGAGCTATTGAAACTAGTCTCTCCCATGGACCAGTATATTTTGATATCTATCCAAATCTCAGCATCTCCATGACTGATCAAAATATATCCGATGTATTAGAACTCAGAGTTCTTACTCATGGTTATGAGTATAAACCCGGATCCCCTCCTTTTTCAGTTCATTCCAGAATCTATATTAAGGCTTTAACAACTTTAAATCCTTATGTTAGAAAGAAAACTGAATCCGGCAAAACTGTTTTAATCGAAACCAATCTGTATAATAGTCAGGTAGCTGTACCCAGACTAATCCCGTGGGACAAAATAACTTTTCCAGAAAGATAGCATATTCCAAATGCCGTACCACCCAAACCTATGATCCAGTATAACATTGATGATGTTATTTAGACACAAGGAGGTAATGTTTATCTCCAATTCCAGAGACCTATGCTCACCAGGAGTACATCATCTAATGCTAGTTTTAGAACTGCTCCACAAAGTTGTTCTAATAATAGTTTTAGAACTGCTCCTAGAAGTTTATCAAATAACAGTTTTCAATCAATCCCTCCTTACAGAGTGGATTTACCAGAATCCAGCAGACAATCTGTAGACTCTATACAGATACCTGATCGACCTCCCAGTAGACCTTCTAGCGATCCACAAGAGGATCCTATGACATCTGAAGTTCAAGGCATTCGCCTATCCAGAAATCGAATTCCTCATGGTGTTTATACAACACCAATTCCACCACCAGATAGCCCAACGGCCAGTGATATGAATTTTGAAATTTAATGGATTTTACACCAGGAAGTAAAAATAGGACAATATTAAATCAGGAATTTAATCAGGATCAATATCAAGAATTTAGAAAATGGTATTTTTTAAACCATACATCTGAACAATTAAAACAGTATAAAACTCAATATTATCAACATCTTGAGTTAAATCAGAAACTTATACCCTTTGTAGAATGGTATGAAACCGAAACCCGACCTAAAGTTACTGCTATAGAAGACCAGTATAAGACTTGGACCACCGCAGATGGTCAAGCAATAAATTCTATTCATCCGCCTCCACAGGCTTTAGAATTAGTTCCCAATGGTGAAACCACTAGGCAACCTCTAGTAGCCACTGCATATGTAGATGCCCAATCCGGAAGATTTACCCAAAAAGAGTTTGCCCAACTCAAAGATCTTAGCCTGACAATCCGACAACATAATTACACTAATTTAATCTGTCAAACTATGAGTAAACAGTTAACAAGAATTGAAGACATAGTTTCTACCTTTCGAGATAGAAGCTTAGCTCCACCAGTAGCAGGAACTTCTGTCCTCCATCCTGTCTCTATTAAACCACCTTTAGAAATAACTAATTTTAAGCTTAAGGCTCCTAGTACCGAATTTATGGACACTCTTCTACAACGGATGCAGAATCTTAATGTCCAACCACCAGAACCTTCTCCACCAGGACCCTCTGGAGGAACCATCCAGATGCTACGATCTGAATCTGTTAATCCTCTCAATGAGGAAGATCTTTTTACACCTCAACAGATACATGAAATTCAAATGAATTTTCAAAATTTTCAGGAACCCTCATCTGTTAATAAACTTCATTCTTATACTCCATCTGCACCAGCCATTTTACCACCAACCCGTAGTTATTATGCTCGACCTACACCTCCTGATCTTCTATATGAAGAAACTTATCTTAATGATCAGGGCAGTTATCATGGTAAGACCATTTATGAATGGAACATAGATGGTCAATCTGAATATAGTATTCTGGAAAAATTACATCAAATGTTGATGTATGCCACCGTTTGTCGCCAATATAATAACCAGGATCAAGCTATTGCTAAATTCATTATTAATGGATTTACAGGCCAGCTTAAAGGTTGGTGGGATAATATCATTTCTCCCACGCAACAATTAGAAATTCTTAATTCTGTCAAGATTGAAATGGACCCTACTACCCGACAACCCATTCAACAGCCAGATGCTGTTTACACTCTCATCCAAACCATTATTCTCCATTTTATGGGCACCAGCACCAGTACTCAGGATCGCAGTCGCGAACTTCTCCAAAATCTGAGATGTCCATCCCTTACCCATTTTCGCTGGTATAAGGATGTTTTCCTTATCAAAGTCATGCAAAGACCTGACGGTAACAGTGAACATTGGAAAGCCAAATTCATTGATGGCCTTCCTTCCCTTTTTGCCGAACGTATTAGGAAAAAACTTCGGGATCGCCATGATCGGATGTCTATTCCTTACGACCAGTATACTTATGGACAACTTTGTTCCATTATAACCGATGAAGGATTAGCTTTGTGTAATGATCTCAAACTTCATTACCAAATGAAACAGCAAAATTTAACTGGTAGAAAAGAATTAGGCGAATTCTGTGATCAATTTGCCTATGAACCGATGATTAAATACCCTCAAAAGGCCAGAAGGATACCTCCTAGGAAATCTTCCAAGCCTTACCCGAAATCTCACAAGACTAGCCATCCTAAAACCAGTAGGAAGTTTTATTCCAAAAAACCTTCCACCAGCAGATCCACAGGAAAAAGAAAAAATAAATCTGAAGTAAAATGTTACAAATGTGGACAAACAGGACATTATGCTAACCGCTGTAAATCAAAAGCTAAATCTAAGATTAATGAATTAATTTTAGATGAAAAGCTCAAACAACAGATAATTAATGCCTTAGAAGCAGAAGAGAATTCTTCAAGTGATGAATCTCCGTCCGAGGATGAAATTAATCAGTTATATTCTACATCATCTACTAGTGATAGTGAACCAATAGAATCCTGTCCTTGCGGAACTAACCAAGAACATCTATCCGAAATTAATTACTGGAAATCCATAGTTGAAATGAATGGATTACACTTAAGTGAACCCAGCAATATTAATGTATTAACAGATACTCAAAAAGATATGCTTGCTGTAGCTGATCAGATACAAGATCCAGAGATGAAATTAAAATATTTGAAAATGTGTTATGAACACCAACAAACAGTACAAGAAACCCCAAATATACCAGACTATTCGTATAGCTTGAAGCATGTAGTGGATAGAATTAATTGAAAGAGGTGTTCCTCGTCTTGTAATCAATTACAAACCGTTAAATGATAAATTAAGATGGATCAGATATCCCATTCCTAATAAAAAAGATCTGTTAGACCGACTTCAGGATGCAATAATTTTTTCCAAATTTGATTTAAAATCCGGATATTGGCAAGTTCAGATTGCTGAACAGGATCGGTATAAAACTGCTTTTGTAGTACCTTTTGGGCACTATGAATGGAATGTCATGCCCTTTGGTCTAAAAAATGCACCATCTGAATTCCAACATATCATGAATGATATTTTTAATCCGTATACTGAATTTATTCTCTCATATATTGATGATGTTTTAATTTTCTCTTCATCAATAGACCAGCATATTAAACATCTGAATATTTTTAAGCATATCATCATCAGAAATGGTTTGGTAATTTCTGCGCTAGTGATGTCAAATGTTTATATGCTATTAGTGATAGTAGTTGGTTATGGGATAGAAGACTTGGTCATGCTCAATTGCTAAACTTTTGAGAAATGATTTGGTCGTTGAACTTCCAAAAATTAAATTCGAAAAAGATCAACTTTGTGGTGCTTGTCAACAAGGAAAGCAAACCAAAACATCTTTTAAATCAAAATCTCTTATTTCCACTATTATACCTTTACAATTGTTGCATATGGATTTATTTGGTCTCTCAAGAACATCTAGCCTTGGTGGTAAACATTATTGTCTTGTTGTTGTTGATGATTTTTCAAGATTTACATGAGTTATGTTTTTAGCACACAAAGATGAGACATTTTCTTTTTTCACTAAACTTTGTCAGAAAATTCAAAAAGAAAAAGGTTTTCTTATTATTAATACTCGAACCGACCATGGTAGAAAATTTGAAAATGAAAATTTTGAATTATGTTGTGATGATCATGGTATTGGACATAATTTTTCAGCACCTAGAACCCCTCAACAAAATGGTGTTATAAAAAGAAAGAATAGAACCTTAGAAGAAATGAGTAAAACAATGCTTTGCGAAAGCACATTATATGATCAGGAAATCAAAATGATGGTTGATGGACACATACAAGGGAAACAAACTTGCATTAAAGATGCCTCCTGCTCAGAATGTTACCTGATTCATCCACAAAAAATAGGGGTAAAGAAAGAAAAAAAAAAACGAAAAACAGAAAGTAAATGTGAGGATTTTTACAATAGAATTTAGGTTAATGATCAAGAACTAGATGTAATTCAGGAAATCATATTTTGAATTTAATGGACTGTCAATTGAAATAATAAAATTTGCTACCTAGGTCCAAATGTCTATGAATTTGGTAATCAATATTTTGCAGACCACATACATATCCAAATCCCACTCTTTTTTAGTTGTTCTAACCACATAACAACTCATAAATTGGATCTACTTTTTACTTCAAATCCCATTTCCACAATTATTATTAGAATGAACCCAATTGTGAAAACATAAAGAAATACCCAGTCCTGCGAAAGATTCAAGAAAGACTTGTTTCAATTGCAAGACACCAACAAACAAACAAACTTATATTATATAAATAAAAATCAACATTTAACATCAAACCCTCCATCTACTCCGAAAACACTTTCTACTACAACCTTGAAACACAAAAAAAATAAATATACTAGCCATGTCTTTCACGACAAACAGTATATTACCCACTATTCAGTAAATAGAGAGAGAGAGAGAGAGAGAGAGAGAGAGAACCATCTTTTGGCGAGCTGCATTTTGCGGTGGTAACTTGTGGCGGCTGCGCTATTTAGGGTTTTGATGAGTACTGTTAGCTTATAGATTCTGAGACCGAGAGACGGTTTTATATATGAAAACTTTTGCTGATTTGTGATTAATTTCACTATTTTTTTTATTTATAATAGTTTTCTTTAATATTTATAATAATTTTAGAAGCATGATATTACTACATTATATAGTGTCTTAATATTTATAATAATTTTAGAAGCATGATATTACTACATTATGGGGGCTGTTAGTATGTGCACATGATTAAATTGTGCACATTATATACACCTTACTTTTAAACCATTGGATATATATAAATTAATCTGAACCATTAAATAATTTTCACTACAACAAAACTAACTATTTACGGCATCATGTTTACGACATGCATTAAATGCATGTCGTAGTTACTACATTCTACGGCATTTTTTTTTTTTGCAAGCCGTTAATGTTTTGTCAATAACAGCATACATACCATGTAAGTCGTTGATTCATATATTTATAACATGCAAAAGTATGCCGTAAAAAACGTATGTTTTTACGACTTACAAAAATATGTCGTAAAATATTTGCATTTAAGACGACATACATTTCATGTTGTAAAATATTATAACTTTACACGGCATACATTAACATGTCGTAAAAACTTCTGCAAAAAAAAATAATAATAATCAGAATTTTTTTTATGGCATGCAAAAGCATGCCGTAAAAAATGTATATTTTCACGGCATACAAAAATATGTCATAAAATATTTGTACTTAAGATGACATACATTTCATGTCGTAAAATATTATAACTTTACACGGCATACATTAGCATGTCGTGAAAACTTTTATTAAAAAAATTTCAATCCGATTTTTTTTTTTAATTTAAAAAAGCTAACAATTTTCAATCAAGCTTTTCACATTAAATTTTCCTAATTGAGGGCAACGTAAAAAATAATTTATGCATTATTTTATAATTTAGTGTATTCTTTTAAGGGATAATTGCACCCAGTGGGATTTTAGGAAAAAAAATTACATGTTCATGAAAAAATTTATAATTTTAATTATTAATATTTATATTACTTCTCACTCATTTGTAATTATTTTTTTTTCAAAAAATTATCTTAATTTGATATTTCCCTTCTTTTAATAATTTCATTTTTTTAAAACTTTTTAAATGTGCCTAATCTGAATAAAAAGTAAAATATTTGTAAAAAAAAATATAATAAAATATAATATATATGAAAATATATTAAATTTTAAATTTCTTTGAATTTAGTATTTTTTTGGAAAATTAAAAATATTTATTGATTCAACCTCTCTACAATCTCCTCTCTGATTCAACGTCGACCTAGAAGCTGAAGAAGAAGAAGAGGTTAAGAATGGAGACACAGTCGAAGACGTCAAGGTTGAGGTCTCTGTATTGGATACCCACTCTATTTAGGCACATTGATAGTTAGTTAGATCTCCTCTCTCACATACAACAAACACAACAAATCGATTATTTAGACAGTGTTCCATCTCCGTCTCCGTCGGCGATTGGGTCTCTCTCGCTCTAGATTCAGGTTCGTTCTCTCTCTGTGATCCTTGCTCTCTCTCGATCTTTCCCCCATCGAATACACTTGCGAAGTCTCGACCTTCGTATTCTCAAGGTAATTTCTATATCTATTCTCTCTTCTTCATCGATTGAAATTTTGGAAATCGAAACCCTAGTTGCAAGTTTTTCTATGATTAGAGCTTAAATCATGCATATTTGACATGAGAGTTATTTTTCTTGTTCTTGCTCATCATGAATTTTGTGTTTCTCTGATTTGATCCCGATTTATGGTGACTTTCTCAAATTTGCTCGTTATCTCTGATCAGAACATTCCTAAGATTCGCAAGGTCACAATCTTAACCACAAAAAAATGCAGGTTCTCATCAAACTACATAAACTCATACTCCCTTTATCTTGACTCTGAAATTACAAGTTTCCTTAGGCAGCTTGAAAGGTTTAATCAATGGTTGGATGACTTGGTTGCAGATGGAATTGGGACCAATGAGAAAACAGCTAGGAAGCACAACAGTGCGAATGCAATCTGGTACGAATGCAGTGGTACGCCGATACGGCAAAACCCCAAAAAAGTATGATACGGGTACGGCTGCGGTACGCCGATATTTTTTTTTTATTATTTTATAATTATGATTAAAGGATCCAACTTACAAATTAAAATTAAATATCAAAACTAAAAAGAAAACTACAAAACTAAAAGACAAATATGTAATTTATTTTAAAAATCGTTCTTTTTGCTCATCAAATATGTAAATAACAATTTGGACAGATCTAATATATTGCATATATTGAATAAAATATATATTTCAGTGACAAGTATGACAATAACAAGGACACTACAACACCTTTCAATCTGATTCCCATATTGACCTACAAAGTATCTCTTAATTTTAGTTCATGAAAGACAATGAAACAATAACCAATCATATCCACCCACAACATCAAGCATTGCAAGGAAATTAACCAATGTGGAGACAGACAGATAACTTAACTTAACTCAAAACCAATGGTTATACATCACAAATTAATGCTCTGTTTTTCAGTTACAAAACCCCCATCCCTCCCCCTCAAAATAAACTGCTACGAAAGAGAATTTAAGGTGTCAACAGATTTTAATTTGCCATCAAGCTTTACAACCAATACCATATTGCATATATATATGACATATATCAGAAAAAAAATAAAAAAAAATTTAAGGACAGATATTAGTTAAACAAATCTGGACATATATCAGGAAAAAAAAAAAATAAGGACAGATCTTAGTTCAACAAATCTGGACAGATTTTAGTTCAAAAATCTGGACATATATCAGAAAAAATAAAATAAAATAAGGACAGATCTTAGTTCAACAAATCTGGACAGATTTTAGTTCAAAAATCTGGACATATATCAGGGGGGAAAAAAAAAAGAGAGTTCAAGAAAAATGAAGAAGAAGATGAAGGATCAAAGAAAGAGAAGACCAAAGAGGAGAAGAATCGATCGTTTGCAGCGAATAAACAGCACAAAAATCTGGGGAAAAAAATGAAAGAAAGAGGATAAAGAATTGAAGAAGAAAAGGGGAAAGAATCGAAGATGGACTTACCTCTTCAATCGCACCTTTGAATGAGAATCAATCAGCAGCACCTTCGATTAAACCTTTCAATCGCACCTTCGAAGTGTTCTTCAGACTCTCTTGGGAGTATTACTGGAAGGAGATGATCGAATAGACATGGAACCCTAGCACCTTCGAAGTTCTTCAGTCTTCTTGAAGTATTTCGGAATGACTCGAATGAGAAGGAGCTGAGATGATCGAATGATAGAGAGAATACAAAACCCTAATTTTATTTGTTTTCATGTTTTATTTATTACAAAAGAACTCCAAATTTTTATAATTCTTTAAAATAGACATAAAATATTGCTCCGATACCCTTTAATTTATAAAAAATCTCATTTTTTACCCCGGAGTACCCAAAAACGTACCCATGGCGTACCCATCCGTATACTGACTGTATAAAACGTACAGATGCGTTTTTGGCGTCCAGACGCTGCAGTGCGATCGTGCACGCTTTATCGACCCGGAAGTACGCGGTACTTGTACAACAACATTTTTGGAGTACCCGTGCTTCATAGAAAAACAGAGACCTTATGGAAGAAGTTATATGGATTTCTATTGGAGCATGTTTAGTCTGTCTTTGTTGTTAGTAATTATGGCTGTGTTTATCTTTGAATTTTGATATACAAATTACCTCTTTCTGGCAGCATTGTCACAATAATTATTTATTTCTTTTGCATCTCAGTTTATATTTCATATTGTATATCATGTCCATGAGTTAGGAGTTGGGGATTTTTCATTGGAAATTATGAGTATGCAACATTATTTTGTTAGAGATGTTACATAATGCATATTATGTGTAAATAGTGAATATGAATCTGCCTTCTACACATGTTTAGTGCTTGTAAAACTCAAATAAAGTGAAACCATGAAGGGTAATGGGTGAAATTAGTTACAGTGATTTGGTCTTTAATTCAAAATTTGAAAGAAATGATTTATTAATGAGTCCATTCCAAGCTTCTGATAAATTAGTTTCTTACTTCAACCCTAGTGAGATGTACTAACTCCTCTTTTTTTTGGCTACACTGGTGGTCCTTGGTGAGGAGTTTGTGCATCTCACTAGGGCATGCCATTCGTTGTTCTCCCTCAGATTTTTGTTTTCATATGAGGCATTTTTTGTGTTTCCTAGCTTCTTGGTTGGTGAAGGTGCACGTATGTAGGCAAAATCCAAGGGTATTCCTTTGCTGGCAAGTATACTAGAGGTTGATGAAGTAAACTCTCCTAGTTTTTTGGAAATTAGAGTTGTTAACTTTGTTTATGCTTCCCCATCTAATCCATAATTTCTCATGAATATGAAGCATGGCATAATGTAGATAATATAATGCTCTCTTTTTCTTTTCTTTTTTTTCTTTTTTTCTTTTTTTTTTTTTTTCTCCCTATAATTGCATAGGCCAACACTAGAAGAACCCTGATCCCAGCCATAGACTCTAGTCTACCCTTTGGAATGGCCACTGGTCAGCAAAGATCAATTAGTGCGAATGTAAAAGACATTGTAGTACCACAACTAACGTTAATATCGGGAGGTAGGCTGTAATTGCGAACTTGATGCATAAAAATTGAAATAAATAGATCAGAACAATAAATTGCTAATTGATAAATTTCATGAACAACACAACCAGTGGAGTTGGTTTGATGTTTATAAAAATTCAATTCATAAAAATTGAACTCAAATTTGCTTCTTAAGGAATTTTTGACTTGTATCTTCTATTTATTTTTCCTCTTTTACATTTTGTTGGGTTGAAAATGAAGTGCTGCAATTAGTTTTATAAATGGGATGATAGAAATAAAGATTTAGATAATTTTCTTTTCTTCACCAGTAAAATGAACAATATTCAGATTGCTAGTTAATTTAATGTGTTTTGCTCTCTGTTTCAGTTAAGTTTATGAAAATGAAGTGCTACCATGGAAATCTGAACAATTTGTAGTGAACTATAGAGAGTTTCTATCTTCGATTAGAGAACTCCTGAAATATTCTATTATAAATGATCCAGTATCAATCTCCTCAGTGCCTCCTTTGCTATTATAGGTAAGGTTTTGTTTTGCTGGAGGTTGCTGCCCAGAAGCAGACACTGAAGAATGTTACAGATTACATCACTGATATAATCTGCAAACGTGCAGAACTTGGATATAATTATGGTGTCATACTTATACCAGAGGGTCTTATTGATTTCATTCCTGAGGTATATACAAAAATACCATATTAATTGTCTAATACCTTTATGTTTTTATCCTACCTTCATCTTTAAACTTTGCTTAGGATGGAACACTAGTTAATTTTAAATTGCTTTGGTTGTGCTTTAAATATACTGAATCACTTTTTCATCATGGTTTGTGATCTGCAGTGCAAAGAACTTATTGCAGAGCTTAATGAAATCCTCGCCCATGATCATGGATGAAATTTGGTACTTGGAAGAAAAAACTTAGAAGCCAATCTCAGCAGCTTTTTGATTTTTTACCCCAAGCAATTCAGGAACAACTACTCCTCGAAAGAGATCCGCATGGGAATGTACAGGTATTTAATCTGCTTATCAATGTATTTTCTGCCTCTAGCTATACAAAAAGGATAGTTTCTGTCTTTTATTATTGGTATTTTGTGCTGTATATTTAAGTTTACATCTTTTATTATTGCAATTATATGTTTAGGTTGCCAGGATAGAAACAGAAAAAATGCTTATTCAAATGGTAGAAACTGAATTGGAGTGCAGAAAGATAGCTGGTGCATATAAGCATCACTTCCAAGGGCAGTCCCACTTTTTTGGATAAAAACTTCCTTCTTTTGTTTGACTCTCTTGGATTTGATTCTCACAAATAGGAGACAGTGGACTGTATGAGGGTAGATGTGGTTTGCCTTCAAATTTTGACTCCAATTACTGCTATTCATTGGGTTATGCTGCCGGGGCTCTCCTCCATTCTGGAAAGACCGGACTGATTTCCTCAGTTTGTGTTTCTATCTTTTATTTTCTTTTATCATGTTTTTTTCTTGAAAATTCTTTCTTTTGTTCTTTTTGTTGCAATATCATCCCATTTGCATTCAAACTTTTTTCTAACTTGTCCACCTGCAATGAGGATCATATCTTTGAAATGCTTTGATACTTCATCTGAATACCTTGATTTTGGCTGTAGGTGGGAAATTTGAATGCTCCAGTTGAAGAATGGACAGTGGGTGGCACAGCGTTAACTTCCTTGATGGATGTGGAGAGAAGACACGGTATATATATGCCCCATTCTCCTTTGTCACCATTACAAAGGATGAGTAAAAATATGTTCCTATTTTTCAAATTTTCGGTCATTCTCTATATTGTAGAGTAAGTGAAATGGGTATTTCAATTAAGCACATTACAAATTTTAAAAAAACTAAATTAATTTTAATCACTTAGTCTTTCATTAAAAAGACAAAGTTATAAATTACAACTTTTTTTGTTATGGTTTCATAACAATAAACACCAAGACTTGTAATTATTAACCATTACAATCTTAGTTGACCCAATCGTCTGTTAATCATTAACTTTCTTTATTACAGATCCAATTATTTCTATAATCTCATTATGGACGGTAAAATTTGGCAAGAAAATTTAAACCAGTGATTAAGAAAGCAATGGTGGAACTTGAAGGTAAGAATTGTTTTATGCCACTTCAAATTTTTTACTCGTTACCTGATCAATTGCATTGCCGAATTGGGTAGCAGTCTGCAGTGCCACTGTAGTTGTATCTGGGCACCGCAATACTACTAACAGTGCAGTGCTAAGCATCTTCCATATGAATTTGAATGGCCTTCTTAAGCGAAAGTGGATTTTTTGTTGTGTTTGTGTTATATTAGGTGCACCTTTCAAGAAATTCGCATCAGTGCGAGATGAGTGGGCTATCAAGAATCGATATGTCGATCAGTACATTTTTTAACATTATTTCGGGCTTCAAAGATTTAAATACTTTTATAACCTGCTCACAAGACTCATGATCAAGCCAAAAATTGAGGGTAGAAAGCCACTCTTAATAGGTCACTGATGAAGGGAAAAAAATGAATAGTGATATAGAAAACTTGTTTGGGAAGCTGTTTTCTTGGATGGTGCCCCATGAGCATTGTTTAATTGTTAGGAAGTGTGTAAAAAGTGTTTTGGAAGTGGTGAAAAGGTTAAAAAAAATTATAAAATAAGTGGAAAGTGGTATGAAATTAGTAAAAAGTGTATTGAATTCTAAACTGTTTTTTGTCTTTCTCTTCTGCCCCTGAGACACTTGTTAGCGGCACCTTTTTCTAAAATTACCCTTTTTTACTTAACACTTCTAAATTGTCTTATAAATCTTTCAAAAACAGTTGCACAAGAATGAAAATGATAGATGGTTCCGAACTTTTCATTGTTTTTGTTTCAAAAAACACGAAAAAGAAAAAAAAAATGATTTTAATGAGGGTCATACTGAGTTTTTAGAATGACATTGAGTTGGAGGGATTATCATCTCAAATTACAATGTTCTAATTTACAATACCTTATATTGTTTTTTTTTTTTTGTTGATCTTTGATGCTGAAACATTGAATGAAATCCTCTACTGGGGTAGCAAAGATAAATAACACTGCCGAAACTAGCTCATTGACGAGAAGATGCCAAGTATGTCAATTGTTTTCCTGTCTTCATTAGCTCATTGCCGAGAAGATGCCAGAGTTGCTGGATTTTGATAAGGATCTCGTTCATTTGGAAGCAGCCTCTAAGGTTTGCATTTTTCTTAATGTAATATGTGAATGAGGTGTCTTTAGTTGATTTGTAATATGTCAATTGCTTCTTTTTCTTTTTTTTTTTTCTTTTTTTCCAGATTTATGTTGGATCTTCATAGATGTGCATAGTTCTAGTTTCATGACAAAACTGGTGTATGGTTGTTGACAGTGATGCTGAGATATAAAATAAAGGGGATTTTCCAATATTGAAATTTTAATCTTAGTGGAAAATTCAGTAGTAAATTTGGTTTGATTTTTCTTTTGTTAAAATCTGCAAGTTCTTGCTTTGTTAAGAATACTGACACATTTATCTTGTAGGGGAAGCGCAGTATTTTAGAGATGTATCTGTATGTAGGTTAGATTAGATGATGGAAGTGAAAATGCTAACATATTTTTCATTGCATGAGTCTAGCTAACTTGGTTAAGAGCCAAATTTAATTGAAATATTTCTAAGAGTGTTACCAAAAAATGCTAATGCCTTGGAGATTTAGGGCTTTAAGTTTATAAGTTACTACTTGGTTTGTTCACAAGTTGCCGCACTTTATAAGCTGCTGCCTTTGTTTGGATGTGCATACAGCTAGGCAAGGTTATGTTCTTGTGGGTTTGTATATATATATTAAAAACAACTTTTTACGGCATGCAAAATTATGCCGTGAAAAGTGTAATAATTTATAGCATGTAAGAAAATGTCGTAATAGATTATATGCAGCATACAAAGTATGTCATAAATATATTAAAAATGACCTTCTACGGCATACAAAATTATGTCGTGAAAAGTGTGATGATTTATGACATGCAAGAAAATGCCGTAAAATATTATATGCGGCATACAAAGTATGCCATAAATATATTAAAAATAACTTTCTACGGCATGCAAAATTATGCCATGGAAAGTATGATGATTTATAGCATGACAAAAATGTCGTAAAAAGTTATATACGACATACAAAGTATGTCATTAATGTTTAATTTATTACTTTTTACAACTTTACCTGCATGTCGTAAATGATGCTCAACTTTCCACGGCATGTCATATAACGGCATTTGTGTGCATGCCGTGAAAGAGTTTTTACGGCATGCATCGCAAGCCGTAAAAATTCAATTTTGTTGTAGTGTTTATTAGAAAAATTGAATTCCTTTTCAACAGGTTAATTTTTTTTTTCTTTACTGATTGTTCTCATCCCAGAAACCCTCATGTCGTTTTGGAAAAACCCTCTGCTATTGCTCTGCTTAATGCTATTGCTGCTGAAGCTTTTATGTGGGGTCATTTTGGATACAATGATCTCATTTGCAAATGGTATGTAGATTTAGTTGTTTGATGTCAGTCCATTGTATTGAATCGACAACAGTGCAGCAAAATGTGGGAATCCATCTGAACCTCACATCTGCAAAAAATAAATAAAAAAAACAAATCAGTCCCCATTGGAAGGATCCTCCTTCGAGCTAATTGATTTCTTGACACAATTCTCTCTTTTAGTGCCAGCCAACAAAAACACTTCACTTTTGCAAGGGCAACATTTCTCCAAAGTTTCGAGCAATTGCGGTTTATACTTCAAATCGAAAGGTAAAAGCCAGCCATAAAGGTCATTGACTCGGTAGTACTCTTAAAAAACTGAAAGGAAAAGGCACTATTGTCACAAATTAAATAGATAGGGACAATGGGAAGTTAATATTTTCTAAACAAAAGCCTCGAATTCTGCATGACATATGAGGTCTGCATCTAAAGCACTCAAAAGTCTCAGGAAGTAAGAATAAGCAACTCATTAACTTGCAGGAAAAGCTTCAGATGATTTCTATCAAAATTTTCTCTTAATCCACTGAAACTTGGGTCCCAATGATGCATCTATGAGCCATCTAAGTTATTAGAAAACTATCTAATGCATTTAATTCTTCCCAAGAAACTCATATTTAATAAAGAAGTATGGAAAGTGATGTATGGTTGAAAAAAAAAATTAAATATCATTGCTGCTGAGTATGAGAAGATAATATAGATAGTGCAAACATGCTACAAGATAAAGGAATAAAGCAAAAACAAGCATATGCTATACATGTGTACCTGATTGTAAACCATGACATAAATACATAGATTAACAAAAAAACGCACACTCGCAAAATATGGCTGACCACACCAACCACGAATGATGGTAATGCAGCAAAATGTGGGAATCTGTTTGGTTTGGGAATGATTTAAATTATAGAGTGAATTGTGGTGGAATTCAATCTGTGTTGCATCAGTCATGTGAGATGATGGATTAGTTCTCGAATGATGAGGATCAAAATTCATTTTTCAACAAGGTAGCTTAGTTAAGTTGGTTTATTTGGAAAGATGGTGACAACTTTGTGTTTAATCATATTATGGTTAAGCCCTCCTCGACTTTACATCAAGCTCGAGTGGCTATGCAGGAATTTGAAAAAGTTGCTAGCCTTAATGGGCAATCCCAAAGGTAATCCACTATTTGGTCCTCTACTAAAGTGGGCAATTGGATCCCTTCTGCTTCTGGAAATTTCAAAGTAAATTTTGATGTGGCTTATAAAAAAGAAACAACACAAGCAGCAGTTGCTGCGAGATTCAGTTGGGAATTTGGTGGATGGCATTACAAAGAAAATCCACATATCATCTCCACTCCAAGGAGAAGTTGTAGTATAGCGACCCCGGTCTTTTCCTTGTGATTATTTCTGATTTTTCCTTCATTGTTTAATTGTATTCCGAACTCGGTTCCGTAGATGTGTTGTTGTCTTATTCCCGTTTCCATCCTTTACTCTTTGTATATGAGTCTTGGGTCGTGTTGGGCAGGTTTGAAACATGTTGGTTATGTTTGGAAACCAAGGGTTGATGTCCAGATTTTGGGCTTGACGCTTGAGCGGACCTGTTTGTATATCAGTCCGAAAAATAGCTTTTTGGATCACTTTTTCGGGCCATTCTCTCTCTCTAACTTTTCAAAGATTTTGCATGATTATACTAGATTCATCTCATTAGTAAGATACATGTACATCAATTAGATGGTGACTAATCATTGATACCTATATATTCAATGTATCGAAGACTAATGCTAATACATTGAATGTGATGGATTTATTATGAATGAATCTTAGAGATGCATTATGTATCTATTATGAATATGTAAGATATATTAATCTATCTAATGAATTCATTAATATAGAGGATGCATTATGTATCATGAATGTATGAGATACAATAATCAATTTAATGAAGTTCATTGAATGAATAACTTGAGAGTTTCTCTCTCTAGACTACATCTTCTCTCTATAAATACATCTAGTTCTAGTGATCTTCTACCCTAGTTCCTTTGTATTGAGTGTGGAGCTTCTCTTGATCTTCATTTTGATCCGAAAAATTGTGGGTTGGAACACATCCGAGTATTTTCATCATCTTCTTTGAGTCTCTTCATTTGAGGTAGGGATTTCCTACTCCATCTTATGAGTTTTGTTCTAAGTTTTGGTACTTTAATATGGTGGGGGTATTTTGGTAATTTTGGGAAAAACCCTAGTTGTTTTAATAAATTGATTTGTACAATTAATTTGAGGAAAATTGGGAATATTAGTTGAATTCATGGAATTGGAGATTTATAAGTTTAAATGGTGTAGTTGGATTATTTAATCACTCTCCTATTTAAATGTTGAGATTATTATTGTTATTATATTTTATTTCTTGTTTAGAAATAACTGTTTTGGGTTATCGGTGGAGGATAGTCATGATTATTGTAGACATTGCATGTGGATTAAGGCAAACTGGAACTAATCACATTGGCTAAATCATTAATTTTAACTATTGAATTAATACAGAAAAATACATGTATTGGTTGAGCATTGCATATGCATATTGTGTGGGAGGAGATAGGGGATGTACTCCACGGTTTAGGGGAAGATAGGGGATGGATCTCTAAACCGGATTTTGTTTGGGAGGAGATAGGGGATGGACTCCATTAGCATCACTTTTATGTGTGCTTATTTATATTGAAGTGTTTTATTGATACAGCACTAAAATGTGTATCAATCTGGAAGTATGAAGTGTTTTGATATGAGCCTGAGTCTCATTTGTGTTGTTGATATTGGAAGTAATGTGAATATGCTATATAGTTCACAGTTGTAAGTTTGGCCAGGTTCTGAGCCATATTGATAATAATGGATATTAATAAGTGTCATAGACATTAGTGTCTTAAGACTGTATATTGATATAATTGATTATTATGGTTAACCATCTATTGAATGCTATTGCTTTATTCAATGCTTATAATTGGTTTAGTATATTTCTACTGGGCTGTGGCTCACCCTATTAGGGAACATCATTTTCAGGTCCAGGTGATTCGCTACCTCCAAGGACTTAGCTTGGAAGGAACCGGATTTTGAAGCCTTGTTTTAAGTTATTTGTTTTTATTTGACTTACATGTAAACATTCAAGCCTAGGGCTTTATTTGTATTTGAGTTAGAACTCATATTTTTGTGTCCAAGTGTTGGCTTGGCAAGATGTAAGCCCGTAGGGCATTTATTTTGATGTTACATGTACTGTCCTTACTTAGTAATACTCTGATGAATGAGATAATGTATTATTTTCTTTTTATAATGCATGTCAATATTATTTATGTGATGGGTTGATTTTGAGGGCGTTACATGTAGCACGTCAATGGGCCTGCATTTTGGCTCAAGAATATAGTCCAGCAACTGCGGTAATTGAGGGGGATAACCAATCTATTATCCATCTGAGTGTTTTTGAAAGTGTCCCTCAGTAGGAATGTGGTGCAATCTTCAGTGACATCAAAAGGATAGCAGTTCAGAGGAGTGTCTCTTTTCGATGGAGTCCTAGATCTAATTAGATTGCCAATGCATGTCTTCATGACCGACTGCCATTGGATTGGGTGACAAATCCTCTATCTGTTTTATCAGGTTTGATTAGTATCTCGGCATAATCCTGTTTGCCTCTCTTGTTTTTCTAAATTTCTTTGATAATAAAAAAAAAAAGTGTTATGGTTACGATTCATTAGTAAAAGTTATGATTTGTACTACCTAAAGTCATGATTTGTCATGGTGAATCATAATAAAAAATGTTACGATTCAAATGTTATGATAATTTGTTGAAAATAATGACATTTGTTATGAGTTGTTGTCATATTGTTATGATTGATAGTGTCTTTATTATGACACCATGGTGTATATTATGACATTATTATGATTTATTGTAGTATTGTTATGATATTTGAGAAAAGTTATGATTATTTCATGTAACCTGTTGGATAACCAGTTTAGCAGGTCGCTTTTTTTGATGTGGCATGATATGAACCGTACAATAAGTGCATATCATATGCCCTTTTAGAAGGTGCACATTGTAGACTTCCCCCTACATTATATAGTGTCTTATAAGAGGTGCTAAAAAAATAAGAGGTGCTCATGCCATAGATCAAAGGCCTTTTTTTGTTTTGGTCCATAAGAACATTTCTTTTTTTGTTTGGGTATACAAGGATGTGCCTTTGAATTTATTTGGATTCATGTACCTAGTTTTATTTAGGGGATTTTTTTTTTTTTTTTGGGTTTAGGATCCATAGTATTAAGATTTTATAACATAAAACATCTAATATTTTTATAATGTCTAAAGTCCCTCTAGAGAAAATTCAATTCAAAGAAATTTTTTCACCTTCCCAGAGAAATTCTTTTTCTGGCCTTCCCACTCTCCAAAAAGATTTTTTCTGAACTTTTCACTCTCCAAAGAAATTCTGGACTTCCCACAAAATTCAAAGTTACCCAGTAAATAATCAGTGTTGGTGAACAAAAAGGGATTGAATTGAATTTGCATAAAATTAATAAGCTAAAATAATTATAATGAGTGGCTATATATATAGATATATACCTGAAGTAGAGGGTGAGTGCGATGAGAGGGAAGGCAGTAAAGGCAAAAGTCTAAGGTCCCTCTAGAGAAAATTTTCCCCAGAGAAATTCTCTCGAACAACTCTTCCTTTTCTTTTCTTGTTTTGAATTTCCTTCATCTCTAAGCTTTTCTCAACCCTCTTCTACATTTCAGATCCCCCTCTCTCTCTCTCTCTCTGTTTCTCTGTGAAGAAATTCCTGTGTTTGGTGTACCATGAGTGTATAATTCGAAGTAAACACTTGAGGCTTCTGAGAATTTTAGAGTTCTAGGACTTCATATTTTGTCTTTGTTTGGTCAATTTGTTTTGACTACATGATCAGTGTAGCTTTTGAAGTGAATTCATTGTTTGAGCATTTAGATCTCGTCAAGTGGACTGTGGTCTCTCGTCTCACTGATGAACTCATAAATTTTGAGGGACCTTAGACTACAAAAAAAATTATTGTGGACCACCCCTTTTTACTAAAAGTTGGAAAAGGATGTTAGACCAATTTTCCTTTTATATATGAAAACTTTTGCTGATTTGTGATTAATTTCACTATTTTTTATTTATAATATTTTTCCTTAATATTTATAATAATTTTAGAAACATGATATTTCTACATTATATAGTGTTTTACAAGAGGTGCTCATGCCATAGATCAAAGGCCTTTTTTGTTTAGGTCCATAAGAACATTTCCTTTTTTGTTTGGGTAGACAAGGATGTGCCTTTGAATTTGTTTGGATTCATGTGTGTTATTTGTTGAACTCTAACTTATTATTGTATAAAAGACTTGTTAGAAATTTTATTTTTTAGTTAATTCTATTAAATAAAAAATTATGATAAAGGAAGTATTTATAATTTCACAAACCACAGGGACAATTTGTATTTTCAGCAAATTTCAAGATATGTATCTATAATTTATCTATTTTTTTATGTCATATGACAGCTAACATGGTATTTTCTGTCTAATTTTGAATATAAGTTACCTTTAGGAATGAATTGAAAAAAACTTAACGCGAAGAACCAAAGTGGGAGGAAAAAAAAAATTCAAGAGCCAAAGTGAGAAAATGACTAACGAAAGGGGACAAAGAGTAATTTACCCACATATTTATTATTATAAATTTAAATTAACAATTGAATGCATAATATAAAAACATCACACCACCCCCCCCCCCCCCCCGCGGCGGTTAAAGGATGTAAATGGTTTGGTTCAATTTGGTAAGATGGAGGAAAAAATTAGCGCCAAACGGCATCATTAAGTTTTGAATTAGCATTGCTATGTAAAAAAAATTAGAATTAGTATTACGGACGGAATTAGGAAAAAATTATAAGGGGTCATGATCCCTTATTTCTGTAAAAAAATATTATTTGCCATAACAATTTAAAATATATATATATATATAATTTTATATATAAAATAGCCTTCTAATAGAAAATATATATCTCATTTTTCTCTCATCTTCTTATTTTGTATAAAATAAAAAAAAAACTTTTTTATTCTATTAGAGATTACTTCTATAGTTTTTGATTTTTTTTTAAAAAAATTGTGTGTTTCTATATATATGATTTATATGTCATGTCGTACATATATGTGTTTGTGCATTCAACAGAAAAAATTTATTGGCCTTTTGATCCTTTCAGTGATGAAATCTGAATTCCGTCCCTAATTAACATAAATAAAGGATTAACCGTAAGTTTTAAGAGTTTTATAGGAAGTTATGAATAACTTAAGGGAAGTGGTAAAAGTTACTCTGTAATGTCTCCCTTCCTAACTTTTATTACAAAAAGCGTAATTTATTTTGTTTTAATACTTAAAGAATTATAATATAATAATTATTTAAATATAACATTTTAATCAATTCAATTGAGTTCATTACAATCGGTGAAAAAAATTGGGAATCAAAACAATCATACCTTGTCAAAAATCAAAATTTTAGTTAGTCTTCAAAGCAATCAATTTGATTTTATCGATTTTTCTTACCGTCCCTTTCTTATTAAAATTATTTTTTTCATAAATTGTAGGCAAAAATCAAACCAAAAATTAGTAAAAAATTTAAAAAGATAAAAAATAAAAACTAAAATCATTCCATAAAGCTACATCGAAGGGGGCAAGTATTAGCTGCATTTATGGATATAGAATGGGACTAGGCTAGGCAGAGTGTTTACTAATAATTATTACAAATTTAACAGCTGCTTTTAATGCTGCATTTTTTTTTTCGAGTAATGTTAGAAATTTTAAAAATTTTACTAAAATTTGTACCAAATGTTTTATATGGATCCCACATTCATATGATACATTTGGTAGAATTTTTGGGGTCTAGCATTTTTGTTTTTTTTCTTTTCTTCTTAAGGGTCTATTTAGCACATTGATTTGGGTTTTGCTACCATGTGAAATAAGGAGGAAAAGAAAATACAATCAAAAGATAGAAGAAAATTCTAGAAATACAATCAAAAGATAAAAATACAATTTATTCCCTGTAATTCTAGAAATTGCATTTTGTCCCTTGAAATTTCTAATTTCATAATAAATGATCTCTATTATTAATAAATAATCAAATCAATTAACAAATTTTAATAATATCATAACTTTATTTCAATTAATAATTCAGATAATTTTATCAATGTATAAAAGAGCAGTTAAAAATTTTATTTTTCAATTAATTTTGTTAAATAAAAAAAATTGTCAATGGGACATTTAGAATTTTCGAAATCACAAGACAATTCATATTTTAAGTAAATCGCAAAAGATATATTTGTAATTTACTCTTGAAATTATGATAAAAGAATAGATAAATTACAAATACACCCTTCTAAAGTTCAATTAAAATACGAATCATCTCCTATGGTTCCGGAAATTACATTTCACCTATTAAGATTTCTCATTTTATAACAAATCGCCCATTTTATTAATAAATTATAAAGTCAATTAACATTTTTTAATGATATTAGAAAATATGTTTCAATTAATAATTTAAATAATTTTATTATTATATAGGAGAGCAATTATGAATTTCATTTTTTAAGTTAATTCTGTTAAATAAAAAAATATGACAAGAAAATATTTGTAATTTTTCAAATTACAGGAAACAATCTGTATTTTAATCAAATCTCAAAGTGTGAATTTGTAATATTTGTAATTTATCCTAAAAGAATCAAGAATTTCTACAACATTTTTGAGGAGTTTATTAACAAGGGCAGCATTTGAATTCAGTGTTAAAACCTAAAATATAGTTGTGGGATATGCCTGTTGTTTCACACAGTCAGTTCATTTGAATTCACTCTATCCGGGAGTAACCATAAAAACCACTAAATTAAAACTAAAATATCACACAAATAACCAACTCTTGAACATTGTTAAACAGGACTGAGAATTGTGGTATGAAAGGTAAATTATTGTTTCAAACAAAAGAGGTATTTCAAATTCACAACTACTACTGCTACAGACCTTAATTTACAAACAGGGTGAGAGCCGCAACAAGAAGCAAACATAATGGCAGACGGAAAACAGTACAAGTTCTGCCATATACATCCCTTCCCTAGCTGCACCCCTATCAAACATAACACTAAAGTAACCAAAGCCAAGAATGATTTGCCTGAGAAGAGTTGAACAACGAGGATGACCTGCCATCCCCAAACGCCTCTCATTTGGTGGTAGTGGGCCCATGTGGAGCCTGACTCACCAGCACGCTCCCCTCCTCTTGATCAAACCAGTCTCCCCCATCACTGTCAGTCGACTGCGAATAATGGTGCATAGACAAACCATGACCATTTATGTTGTTTCCATTTGAGGATTTGTGTGCACCGTGAATGTCTTGATACATGGGTAGTTCCTTCTCATGATGACCAGAATTTCTGTTAGAGTTCATGGGCAAGTGATCGGAGCCTGATAAGTTGGCAGAAGGATTGGTGGCATTACTATCGAGCTTTTTTGAATTAAGAAAACGACCTCCGCAACCTCTTGCCCTTCTCATAGCATGTTGGTGTCGCGATTCATGAAGATATGGCTGAATTAGCAAGAACAAAACCAACATGTATTAGATAAATGGAAGTTGTTGAATAGGAACATGATAAATATATCTGACTAGAATACTATAGAAGATTCTAACAGAAATTTGAGATGGTAATACAAATCACTAAAATCAAAATTAAAGGTGAAGAAGAAGAAGAAAACTCTAGAAATTCCATCTAGATTTTTCTAGGAACAACACCCTAATGTAAGGTTATACAAAGCACCAAACAAAATCACAAAAAACTTCATATAAATTCTTGAAAACTTCATATTTATGATTGTTAGGCTCTCCCAATAATATTAGGAAAATGATTTACAATTGAGGAAACCACAAATTTTTTAACAAATAGAATATTCTTATACAAGCTCCATATTCCCAGCAACAATATTTGACAGTAACACAACCCATAAATCAATTCTACATCCCATGTTCAGCAAAACTTAAAATTGCTAGACTAAGCATAAACAAATCAGTCTAGTAGCATTCTAACTTAAAAAATAAGTAAAAACAAGACTCAAGTTAACCTAATCGTAGTTCTTAGCTATATAAAGCTCAAAAGGTGATCCATTTGAAATTCGAGATTTGTCTGTCCACATAGCTGTTAGAATCTTACAATTACCAATTTAAATCTTAGGCAACAATTAAGTTTCGTTCTTAAATGAATCCCTAGGTTGAATCACATGTTGTCAATAATTTTAATAAATCTATGTGAATCATAAGAATCTCATAATTCACGATTCAAAGACCATTCATGTGATTTAGTAGTCTTCTAATTTTGATTACCACAAAATTACCTTTGTAGGACCTTGTTAGGAAAAATGAGTTGAACCCTGGTCAATTTTGCTATGACAATGTCATTCCATAGTGTCTGTACTATTTAGTTGTAGCTTAGTTGAGTCTATGAGGAAAATCCATAGTTGAAGATTCAAGTACAGAAATTCTGAGCCAAAGTGCAGATTGAAAAGAAAAAAGACAAATTTGATGACAAAGGTCATATCAAAACACCATTCGCATTTGAATGGAAACTCCATGCATTTCAACGCATAAGGCTGATCAGTTCAAATGCACGGTATTCTGGATTTGTTTTTTAAGCATTAAGTGAAGCAATGTATTCACCATTTGAACACACTGAGGTACTGTTCCAACGCAGCTTGTTTTCCTTTGGAATGCATCTCTGGAACAGAAACCTTGTTGGTTCTTGTTTCCTTGTTCCCTTGAATTTTCACTTTGTCTATATGTATATCGGTCTTTGTGACTTCTATATAGCAAATTGCATACATTGAATATTGTGCACATAGAGAGATTATTTGGGAGAACTTAGGAGAGCTTCATATAATCCATACTCTTTATTCTCATATTCCCAAGAGTTTCCAAAGGTCGGGGTTGATCTCTGTGGGTTTCTATATCTAGTGAGTATGGTTATTGCATTCATATAGATTTAATTTGCACAATCATTGTTGAGGATAGCACACTGTTCCCTTTGGATCAAACAATTGGAGAGCTAGAGCGTGATTGTGTGGTTGACACAACAACTAGTGGAGATTGGGAAAGTACAAGCGAGATTGGACAGTCATGTACTCAATCTTATTGCTAACAGTTTGTTTGCATCTGTGGGTTTTTCCCGATGCTTGATTAATTTGAATTAAAACAACTTGGTTTAAAACAGTCATGTCAGTTTAAATGGAACCAAGGTTATTTGCATTACTGTGAATTGAAACCATTGTTTTTCATACAAAAAATTCACCTCAGAACCCTAACTAATTCAAAATAAGTTATCCAAAGACCTTTTGGGTTATAATAAAACTAGCAAAGAGTGTTCCGGGTCATTTAGAAAGTGTCCTTAGAAACCAGTAAGTGAAATAAAAAAAGAATAATGATATATGTAGTAGTTGTTAGGTAAGTTGGTCACTAGAAGATCAAATTCCTAATAATAAGTTACCCGAAGAGTTTCTCAGACCTTTCGGGTTATAACTTATAATAAAACAAAATTTGTAAAACTAGCAAAGAATGTTCCCGGTCATTTAGAAATTGTCCCTAGAAACTAGTAAATGAAATAAAAAGATTAATTGTATATGTAATATTTGTTAGGTAAATTGTTCCGTAGAAGATCAAATTCCTAACATGGGAAAGAAAACTATTGTCACATGTCCAAAAGGAAGAGAAACTGTACTCATAAAAACTACGAAAGAAAAACAACATTTTGATGACTGTTTGGAACATGAACACAGATATGGAGACATGGTGATTTTAAAAAATTAAGGGCAAGGACATAATAAAAAATAATCTTTAATATATATTTTTATTTGCTATGTAGATTAATATTACAATCACAAAAAATCAAATTAACAAAAACTCACATTAATTTAAAAACAAAAAAATAAAAAAAAAAATTCACCCACTAGATTTAAATAATTAATGGGTAAATTACATTTACCTCCCCTGAGGTTTCTGACAAATACAGAGACCTCCCCTGTGATTTGAATAATTACAGTAACCTCTCCTGCTTTACCTGACAATGTCAAGATTCTCCTTTCTATCAAATTGTTCCAAACGGTGTTACTTTTTTATAATAAATTACCTTATTGTCCTTCCTTTTAAAATATTAAAAAATATTTTTGGATTGGAGGACAGGTTTGAAATAAACAAACAGTGTTTGGAACAGTATGTTTGAATTTATTTTTTTTTAATATTAAAAGATGTTTCAAAAAAATTTATTTTTTTATTTTAAATATATAATTTTTATTTAAAATATTTTTAAATATTTTATTTTATTTTGTAAATATTTTAATTTTAATATTTTATACTCAAAACACAACTTCACACTTAAATCGTAACCAAACACATAACTCAAAACTCAATTCAAAAATTATTTTCAAATCTCATAACCAAACACATAACTTGACACTCCACACTACTTTCAAAACTCTACACTCAAATCGTAACCAAACGCAAAACAAAAAAATTAAAATATTGAAAAATATATTTATAAAATAAAATAAAATATTTAAAATAAAAACTATATATTTAAAATAAAAAAAATAAATTTTTAAAATTTTTTTAATATTTAAAAAATATATTTAAAATATTAAAAAAAAATACAACACATAGATGTATGAAATATAATGCACATTAAAATAAATAAATAAATATTTAAAATATAAAATATTTATCCTAAAAAAATAAATTAAAAAAATTTCAAAATTTATAACCAAACAAATTTTTTCTTTTCAAAACTCATAACTCAAAATACGACTCCACACTCAAATCATGACTCTAAAAATAATTTTAAAAAATAAAATAAAGATTTTTTGAAATTTTTTTTCTTTTAAAATAGAGTTTTTGAAAAAGTTTGGTTTTGAGTTTTGAAAATAATTTTGAATTGAGTTTTAAGTTTGTATTTGGTTATGAGTTTTGAAAATAATTTTTGAATTGAGTTTTGCATAAAAACATGTTCCGGAAAAAGATTTTTTTTAGAAACATGTTTGGTTATCTTTTAGAATCACAATTCCAATTAGAAATTTTCAAAAATCTTTTCAAAACTCATAGCCTTAACCAAATACACAACTCAAAATTCAATCCAAAAATTATTTTCAAAACTCATAACTAAACACAAACTTAAAAAAATATAAACTTATGTTAAATATATTTTTTAAATATTAAAAAAATTTTAAAATTTTATTTTTTATTTTAAATATATAGTTTTAATTTTAAATATTTTATTTTATTTTATAAATATATTTTTAAATATTTTAATTTTTTTGTTATGCGTTTGATTACGATTTGAGTGTAGAGTTTTAAAAGTAGTATGGAGTGTCGAGTTATGTATTTGGTTATGAGGTTTGAAAATAATTTTTGAATTGAGTTTTGAGTTATGTGTTTGGTTACGATTTGAGTGTGAAGTTGTGTTTTGAGTTTAAAATATTAAAATTAAAAAAAATTAAAATATTTACAAAATAAAATAAAACATTTAAAAATATTTAAATAAAAATTATATATTTAAAATAAAAAATTAATTTTTTTAAACATTTTTTAATATTTAAAAAAAATAAATCCAAAAACACTATTCCAAACACTGTTTGTTTCTTCCAAACCTGTCCTCCTATCCAAAAACATTTTTTAATATTTTAAAAGGAAGAGCAATAAGGTAATTTACTATAAAAAAAGTAACACTGTTTGGAACATTTTAACAGAAGGGGGGAATCTTGACATTGTTAGGTAAAGCAGGAGAGGTTATTGTAATTATTCAAATCACAAGGGAGGTCCCTGTATTTGTCAAAAACCTTAAGGGAGGTAAATGTAATTTACCCATAATTAATTGATCATCCATAAAAGAGAGAAATATGATATGAGTTAACTTAAAGACAAAAAAGCTATCATCCAATGAATCATTAGTTAATTACATTACAATCTAAGAAAAAAAAGTAATAAACATTAAATATTCAACATTCAACAAAAGTACTAAGATCCCTTTTGATTATCAGGATTGGATATAAAGATTTTAGGAGGATATGTAATACACAAGGATAAAGATGAGATATAATATGTTGCAGAATATGAGATGAATTGTATATACTGTGGTCACTTATACTATGTTTGGTTAAGATAGGATATAGGATAGAATAAGAAGAGTGATTATTTTTTACCTTTGGATGAAAGATGAGCTATGTCCGACGGTGGGTGGGGAGACAAAAAAACATGTGGGAACCCACCTCATATTATATCCGGTCTCACACCCATATCCGGCCTTTATATCCGGTAAACAAACAAGGCCTAAAGAAGAGGGGCAAAAAAAATAATTAATTAATGAAGGAAAGGGGCACATCAACTAGTGTGTCCTATGTCTGACACTACTACGGCACATGTTTTGGAGTGTCTATGCTTCATAAGTTCTAGACTTTTTGATTTAACAAAAAAAAAAAAAAACTAAAAATATGTACTTGCTAAGGTGAGGTATTGCATGTTAAATTGGCAACGAAGTCTAACTCTCTTCTTATCATAAAACTAGAGTCACCTCCTTGAAGTCAACAATCTTAATGGATCTTCGCAAGAAGTGCAGAAAAATTAAAGAAAATTATTGGTAACTATGTCAAGTGCCTTATTCACTAGACAAGGTGATTAATCACTATAATAGTTGCAAAGTGGAGGCAACGATGGGTGTGGGAGTGGGAACAGGGGCCATGGTGGGGGACAAAGGATATATAGAAGTTTCAAAGATTGGAAGTGCCTATGGGAATGTGTGGATATTTTGTATATTAAATATATAAATATATTCTAACAATTTTTTTATTTTTTTATTTTTATTTTATTTTATTTTTTTTTATTATTATTTTTTTCTACTTAGTTCTAATACATGTGTTCAATTATTGAAGATTGATGTCAATTACGAACTGATTTTGTTAAGTATAAATAAATATTATACAAATAGAAAGTACCAAAATATATTTTTTGAGTAACACATAAATAAGTTTCTTTTGTTTTCATGAGATTTGTATATTTGAGAGGTTGTATCTCGCTTGAGAGCAAGTTTATTCTTCAACAGGAGTGAGTTTCTTACAGATTTCTCACTTTTTTTTGGGGGGAATAAATTCTTACGGATTTCTCACTTGGAAGAGTGGAATCACATTTCTGAATAAGAAACGTCACCCAAGATTTTCCTACTACTAAGGATTATTATATCCTACATTTTTTGTGTTTTTATAAGATTACTATATCCTACATTTTATATTACGGTTTATACTCATATAAATCTACATAGCATTTTCCTTGTATTTTTTTGACTTGTAATCAAATTTATCACACACAATTTAATTTGATTTGAGGTCTATAAAAAAAATTCCCATTCATGACTTGAATCTCAATTTGACAATAACAGTAAGAATGACAAAGGCAACTAAATAATTATAAACATCAATCAAGATACAAGTAGATTCCAAATGGTTTTCTATGTACATATTATAGAACATCCAACTAACATGTGTGACTGTCATTCTACAACATGTGAAAATGTCACTTCCACTATAATGCTACATCCTTGTAAGCAGAGGTGGCAAAGGGCGGGTCAAAACAGGTTGTGTAATAAAACAACTCAATTTAAACCTGCCCATTTAATAAACGGGTTTAAATGGTTGGGTTGAATTGCGTACGGGTTGGAAAAATCAACCCGACCAGCCCATTTATTTTATTTAACTCTTTTTGTAATGGTGGTGATGGAGGAGTGGTGGAGGAGGTGGTGATGGTGGAGGCAAAGTGGTAGAGAATGAGGATGTGGTGGCTGTGGTGGTGGAGGTGGAGGTGGAGGTGGAGGTGGAGGTGGAGGTGGAGGTGAAGGTGTGGTGGAGGTAGTGTGGTAGTTTACAATCAGCTCACCACAACTAAAAACAGTTCATTAGAATATACAATTGCAATGCATAAAACTATTAAGGCTTGAAAGATAATCAAATTTATGTACCGTAGCTGGCTTGGAACTGGAAGAACTGAGTGAAGAAGGGAAGAGTCTAATCAGTTGTTCCCACGGTGGCAGTAGGAGCTAGAGCATCCGCCAAGGCAGATAGCCTCAGAATAAAATCAAATATGGCAAATTTTAATTGGGTGATGGTGGTGGTAGTCGAATGGTGGAGGAGGTGGCAGTGGTAGGTGGTTACCCGTTTAAACCCAATTTTAATTGCGTTCACAAGATGCAACCCATTTAAAACCCTTTATAGATTTCAACAGGTTTCCGCTGGGAGGTAACCCAAGGGGTGAAGTGTTTTGAAATCCAGTTGTGGAAAAGATAGGCAAAATGTTAGAAGGGTGGAGTAGGGCTTTACTATCCCGTGGGGTTAGGTACACTCTGGTTAAGACAGTGCTCAGTGAAATTCCAATTTATTTCATGTCTGTATTTAAGGTTCCAGTCAAGGTAGCAAAATCTATTGAGAAATTAATGAGGGATTTTCTATGGAAAGGGAAAGGTGAGGGTAGGAGGATCATTTGGTGAATTGGGAAATGGTGTCCTTATCTAAGGAGAAAGGGGGTTTGGCCATTGGTAATATAGTGGCTAAAAACATGGCTCCGCTGGGCAAGTGGGTATGGCGATTTCCCAATGAGTGTGATTCATTATGACATGCGGTTATTAAAAGTAAATATGGGATTCAAGTTAATGGTAGGGACTCTTAGGTGGTCTCGAGGGGTAGCGGTCGGGCTCCTTGGAAGTTCATTTCTCAGATTTATCCAGGTTGGTCCCGATTCATTTCTATGAGAGTGGGTAATAGGGAAATGGTCAAATTTTGGAAGGATGTTTGAGTGGGTTCGATGTCCTTGGCTGAGTCATATCCACTTCTGTATGGTGTTTCTCAATCTTATAATTGTTCTGTTGCGTTTGTAACGGGTTCTTTGGTGGTTCCTTTATCTTGGAATTTTAATTTCCGTCGGAATCTTCATGACAGGGAAGTTCCGGAATTGATTTCTCTTTTGTCAAGGCTCGAAAATGTTTCGTTGTCTCCAATGTTGAAGGATAGGTTGGTTTAGAAAATTCATTCGTCGAAGTCTTTTACTTGTAAGGCCTTTCTTGATAAAATCATTGATAATTCTCATGTCTCTCAATTTCCATTTCATAACAAGATTTGGAAGGCGTGTGCTCCTCTCAAGGTGAAAGTGTTCATGTGGATTTTGGTTCATGGGGGCACTCTGACCAATGATTCATTGCAAAAGAGGAGACCTTCGCGGTATCTTAATCCTCAATAGTGCACCATGTGTTGTAGAAGTGGAGAATCTTTGGATCATCTCTTTTTGCATTACTCGGTAGCTAGGTATTTATGGCTTGGGTGTTTGGTTTGGTTAGTGTGATGTGGGTGGCCCCAAAAGGATGTACTCAAATGTTATTATTTGATTTTCAAGTTTTTGGAAGATCAAAGAGAGCTAAAGTACTGTGGAGTGGGGTAGTCTTTGCAATTTTCTGGGTTGTTTGGTTGGAGAGAAATGCTCGGATTTTCAAAGGAGTGGCCTGGGATATAGATTACTTATTTCGAAGGAGTGGCCCGGGATATAGATTACTTATGGGATAGGGTGAGATACTTGACGTCTTTTTGGGCCTCGGCGAGCTCAGTATTCCGGAGGATTCCGTTTTTTTTGCTTGCTTCGGATTGGGTGTCAGTTTGTTCTATATAGAAGTTTTTGAGTTTGGTATTTTTGTTTTTTTGTATTTTCTTTTCCTATTTTTGGTTTTTTCATTTCTGTTGTAAGAGGATATCTTATATTCTTTTTTCTTGGCCTTGAGCCTTAATAAATCTTTGTTTGTTGCTGATCAAAAAATAGGTTTCAAATGGGTGTAATTGGGGGGGTTCACGGGTTCGGGGTTGAGTTTGCCACTTCTACCTTTAAGTATGCAAAGTGTATTCAACACTTATATCTCCTTTCACCATTCAGTCCAGTTAGAACCCATCTTTCTTACTACCCCTTTGCCAAGTACACAGCAGATGTGGATTTGTGTGAAGAGTCAAGAACCTAATATTATTTCATGTATAATTTGGAGTTGGCAGAAGGTTAAGAACTTTATGTCGGTCTTATGCACTTTAACATATTATTTGATATATAATTTTGAGATGGCAGAAGGGTTCAGGTTCAGTAAAATGTGTTTAGGTATAAATCAACCTACAGAATGTACTTTTGCAACATGTCAGATATTTCGATGGTATAAGCTTTTGCCATCCAGCTTTGAAAATTCAGTATTCATGTTTTTCTTTCTCAAACTTTCTCATATGGTAGAACTCTAAATTCGTTTCACTTGAATATAAATGCTGAAACTTGTTCATTTTTTTAAATTTTAAGTCATACATGAGCCAAAAAAATACAAGAGAGGGATTAATGCTTGTGACTAATCATAGCCCACATTCAAAGCAAAAAGCAATCGATGGATAGAGATAAAAATGAATACACACACTACTTGATATGTTTGGGAACTACTAAATAAGCCACTTTTTTTTTTTTTTTTTTTTTAACTTTTTTGTCTCTAGTGACTTTTTTTCAAAATTATGTCAAACTTTCTACTTTTCCGGTCTGCCTTGTGTAGACGAATCTAAAAGTACTCTCTTTTTTTTTCTGAAAATTTTCAAATATATATATATTAAAAAATCCAAAATAAGTCCAGTATTTTTGGCATATTTTTGTCTTTTCTGGAATTAAAATTTTTTTTTTTTTAAATTTTCGATTCATCTGGTTGAATAGAATCTAAAAGCCTAAAACTTTTAGGAATTCTATTAAAAAGTTCACTAAAGACCAAAATAAGAGAACAAAAAAACAATCCCCAAACACCTAGACTAGAAACACAGACATACGGTGAAAATTGCACTAACATTTTTTTTCCCATAACTAAATGCATGTCTAAATTTATTTAATACATTTCCCTTTTGCAAGTCCGTCTCTACCTTATTTGGTGGTTTGTGTGTGGGGTCGGGGAATGAAGGTTTTGAGGTTGGAATAGTAAGCAGTAGTTCATAGTTAATAATTGATGGCGCTTTTATCTCATTTAAAGAATAGAAACCACAAACTGTAACTCCTACCTTCCTAGCTTTTATTACTTTCTTTTCCAGTTCCAGCTTAGCTCGTATTTGCCTTCGCCGCAAAATTCCATGATACTGCTTTGCATTCACATAAACAGGCTCCTCTTCCATTTCAAGGGGCAAAGGCATTCTAGTCTGATGGATACCTAGTAAATGAGGATGTACCTGGGATGATGGCAATAATTGTTAGACACACATATATTCGGTCTTCACTTTTTTAGAACTTGTTTCCTAATCTATGTTAACTGTAGCATGAGCAATAAGATAAGTCCATGTAGACCTCACAGTACCCCCACACACGGATTCTATTGTTGCTTCATATTAATATACATACATATATGTGTGTGTGTGTGTGTGTGCAAACAAAATACACACTAATTTGCATAGCACTTATGAAAGAAATATTAATTACATGAAAGTAATACCAAAAGACAGCACCATCACATCAACAACAAAGAGAGAAAGATAAAAAGCAGACAATGTTTGATGATACTAAGTAATCAATTTAATCATACAAATGTCTATACTATTATATAATATAAACTCTGAAATTGTGTGAATGCCCATTTGAAGCTACATCACGCATTTTCTAAAGACCAAATTGCCCCTATGCAACTGCTCCAGTTTTTTATTTCAAATTTTAATTTCTTTAATTCTTCTCTTTATCTACAGTTCAACTATTTAAATTTTGATGGTGAACGATTAAAGGATTGGTATCTTTGATTTGCATAGCACACCCATGGGATGTGCACAGCTTGTATACTCATATGGATTTATGTTCATGTATATGCACAATAAACAACTTTCTTTCCAGCTCCAGCAGTACAGGCATTCCCTAGATAAAGAGCAGAGTACGATATGGTCTGTAATTTGAAATTCTGAATGTATGCCATGTAATATGTGGCAAAGGGACTTGCAGCACTACCACAAGTTCTGTTACAAGTAAAGATAGAAAGAAACACAAACGAACACTGAACAAGAGTACAGGACTCAAAGTTGAAACACGTGGTGTTCCCAATTGGGAAGTGGTAACATTGCCACAAACTAATACAAAAGAAAAACAAAATGCAAGCACACACACAAGCATGAGAGCAAGACAGACACAGCACTAGAGTCAGGCTAATGCTCTGTTTATTTCAGCGGAAAACATTTTCCAATGGAAAACATTTTCTACAAAAAAAAAAAAAAATTCAGAAAATTTTTCCTATGCTTGGTTGCATTTTTGAAACTAATGCACTAATAGTTTCATTAGTGGTGATAGTAGTGGCAGCGGTGGGGTGGAGGAGGAGGTCGTAGTGGTGGTGGTGGTGGTGGTGGTGGTGGTGGTGTTGGGGTGGTGGTGGCAGTGGCAGTAGTGTTGGCGGTGGAGGTGGTGGTGGCAACGGCGGTGATGGTGGTGGTTTTGGAAAACGTTTCCGCCGAAACAAATAGAGCATAAGATTCAATCAATTTACATGAAAGGGTATGAGATAAAGAGAAAAGATAAGAGAAAGGCCATAAATAAATATATAAGAGGCAGAGCAACAAAATAGATAAAAGACGTAGTGCTACGTAGTGAAAGAAAAAGAGTTTACAAAAATATCAACGAGCCAAACAAGTTAAAACTACAATTGAGACAGAGGCAGGGACCAACTTGCATTCCTACCTGTGCCCCATATGCCATTATTCCCCCATAATGTGGGTCTGGATATGGATATGATGTCAACACCTGCAGAAGTATAACAATTAATGTCATGCCTCATATTGCATACCCACAATCAAGTAAGAAAAAGAAATTTAAAATAAAAAATAAAAAATAAAAAAACTTGTTGATACTCCCAGTGCACATAAGTACATTAGAGAGAGAGAGAGAGAGAGGTGCTCTTACAATCGAGTGACCAACAAGTTCCATTTGGGAATTTGGTTCAAGATGTTCACCCATCGCTGGTGGTGTCAAAGATGGAACATGCTTGAGATGCTGCTGTTCTTGAACATTATCACCATTCAATCCTGAAAGAATGATCTTCATTAGTATGTCACACAATGTTAGAAGACGTATATATATCATTGTAAGTATGGAAGAAGCATAAAAAGAAATCATTCGAAGGGATAGAGACAGTTGGCACATAATTATACTCAGTTGTTTGATTTTTGGCTCTCAAGAGCTCTTTTCTATCAACTCTTTCTTTGAGCTTTTAGGAGACGTGAACATTTTTCCTGCAGCTTCGTTCGTTTCTCCTCTATGCTTCATGTGTAACAAGTTGTGTCTTGTGGTGCTGTAAGTGTTATTTTTCCTCATCAAAAAGTTGAAGAAGGATACATATATCTAAAATGCTAAGCATAAAAAACAATACATCGCAACAAACATGAGGCGCAAGTGTTCTCTCCCTGCCCTCCCAAGGTACCCGTGCATGTTTTCAAGAACTTCAACTACTGGGCAAATCTATTACCCCTTAATAACGAATCCGTGTATACATGTTCGCCTATAAACATTTTACTTTGTCTCATTTGCTTAAAGAATAAAAGATTTCTCGACTCTTAATTTCAATTTCTTTCCAATTTCTCAGAGTGAACATGTAACATGTATTCCTCATTTTGTATGGTAAAAACTGGGCAGTTGCAGCAGCATTCATTAACTGCAACCCAGTGAAAACAACACAGCCATCCAAGTTCTGTTGAGAGTAAGAAGAGCAAGTGTTAGATAAGAAAGGTAAGAACAAACTGATTATATTTGAAAATTTTTAAAATAAAACAATAACAATGACAAAAGAAGAGCTCTTTGGATTTACTGTAGCATTTCATTTTGACACTGGACTGAAGTTTCGTGTAGTGTTGTAGAGCCATATGGTTGGAGTTGTTGGACTCAGAAACTCCTCCTAGGGAAGATTGCAGTTAGAGCAATAAATTGCAATCTAAAACATGTTGTTCAGTTCAGATCCTTTTTCCTATGTTTTCTAAATAGACGTTTGCTTAGAATCCTTCACATATTCGTTGGATGAAATGAGCCAATGCTTTCTTTTGTATTTTGCCTTTTTTTTCCTTCTACTTGTTTTTTTGGGGTGAACTAGTCATAAAATAAAATAGAAAGAAATTACACAAATACAAGGGGAATACCCCAGGCCCAACAGACTAAACCAAAGCAAAACCCACAAGAAAGAAGCTAGACTAAAAATCTACAAATAGCCAATGGATATAAAATCCATTACTAAAAGACTGAACAAAAGCTAATAAAGCAAACAAAGCTAGCTACCAAAAAAACTAAAGGCTAAGCATTTCTTAATAGTTTAAGCTTTTGAGAATAATGGTGCTCTAACAGAAATATTATGGAGAATGGTAATGGAAGGAAAATATGGAGGTACTTGGGGTAACTAAACCATTGACAATGTTATGGGGCATTGTGAGGTGGGATTGTGGAAGGGCAGATGCCCAAGCATATGGGTAAGTAGCCCAATGTAAGATGAGGGTACTAAGCTAAAGAATAGAGCAGACCAAAGACACAGATTTCACCACCTTCACACTGTGATTGATGGGGGTGAAGGCTAGGAGGCAGATGAAGAGAGAAAAAAAAAGTGAATGGCATCACTAAGGGTCCAGCCACACTGGCAGCCCATGATTGGGTATTGTCAACTATTGCCACAAGGCATGATGTGGTCAGGTACTGTGCTTGGTTGTGATGGATGACTCGTTACAAAAGGAATTAGCATCTGAAGAGGAAAGACAAAGGTCTCAAGAGGAAATGTTCGGAATACAGTCCCACATTAGTGATTTATTACTGGATCTCTTAGAAGATTTTGTTGATTTAAGCATCAAAGCGCTCTCCAATCAATCACCATCTGTCAGGCAACCCTAATGGTGCCTTGTTTTGTAGAGGGCCCAAACTGTAGCTGGTGATCATCTCTACATCTCCATCACAGGGGTTATGAGGGTTTATAAAGAATATACAAAGAGAACTGTGTATAATGAGCTAGGATCAAAATTTTGTTTCATTGAGCTTGAAACGTTTTAAAAATACAAGCAAAATGACAAAATAATTTGAAAATGTATAAAAATGCTTCAAAACCAAAAATCTAAAAGCCTATATAAATGTTAATATATTCGTAAATAATTGAAAGCGAACACTCCATTTGGTGTGGAAGCTGTTACATTTTTTCTTTTCCAAGAATGCCCTCCACATTCAATACATACCACATCTAATAACCGCCCAAAACTGTTAAACAGTTTTTCTCATTCATTAAACCATCCACAAATTTACACATAAAATTGCAAATGATCACGTTTGCACCCACCGCCAGTAATGAGATCCATGTGTTAAACTCATAACCAAAAAGTTTAAAAGCTTAGTTAAGGAAAAGGTTTGCCATTATAACAAAAACCATAAAAATAAAATGCAAAATTCTAGTAGAAATACAAGTATCGGTGACAATATTTTAAAAAGAATGTCCTTTATAATAACAAATAAAGAGAATAAGTGACTTAATAATGCTTATTTTATTTTCTCCTCTATCTATCCTCTTCTCCTTTCTAGTTTCTTGGATTCCCCAATAAATTGAAGTTGTCTTTGTTCTTAAATATTGTCTTTTGGCAAAAAAGTGGCACATAGAAACTATAATTGTCGGATATTTCTAATAGGTGTTGAAATAATTCAATATTTTGGTATGTTTAGATGCTTTTTGGTGTGATTTAGTATGTTTCAATGGAAACATTAGAATTTCTGTATTCCACTAAAGTTAAACATTTCAGTTGTTTCAATGAAAACAAAACAAAATTTTGTTCCTTTATAAGGAGCGAAATGGGGATAGAGTGAAGTTTCAGCTTGATTTGCAGTGTGGCCACAAACCTTTACACAAGGTGTTTCGCGACTTGTTTTCCTTGGCTGCAAATAAGAACTCTTCAATGCAGGATTGTTTGGTGGTTTTTAATAAAGGAGTGAAAGCGAGCTCTAGAAGATTAGGAGATCCAATCTATTGCCAACTTTTTTTGGTTGTTAAATGATTTAGGGGTTCAAGGGGCTTGTCAAGATACCTTGACATATTTTGCAGAAGTGGTGCTTCTTGTTCTCTCTTTCTATCAAGATTTGAGTGGGGGGAGGCATTTTCCATCCTTGGAAAAGGTATTTGGAAATGTGGGGTCCCTCCTGAAGTATCTTTTTTTGAGTGAATGCTCCTGAGACTGTTGTTAATATTGATAAGCTTAGAAAGAGGTGAAAGGTGATTATTGATTGGTGGTAATGGCAAAATCGTCTATGCAAGGATGGCAGGGGAAGTGTGAATCATCTTATTCTCCATTGTCTAATGGCTAGTAAGTTAATGGACTTACTTTTGTTGGTGACTAATGTGACTTGGGTGATGTCGTCATTTGTGGAAGACGTTTTCATGCTAGAGATTCAGATGCCCTAAGGCAGGAATGAGAGTGTTGGAGGCCTGTTTTGGAGACTATTTGGAAGGAACACAATAGTACTTCTCAGAGTACTCTTTGGATGAGAGGAGATTGTGCATCATTTGTTTTGTCTTTTGCACAGTTTATTGGAGATTTGTACTTGCTCGGGGATGTATAGTTTAGAAGTTTTGAGTTTTTTGAATGCATAAGGTTTACCACCCTTTAGGCACTTTTGTTCATACAAAATTATTTATCAAAAAACTACAATAAGAAAGCAAGCAGTAAGAGTTACGCATTACATATATAATATCTATTAAGCTTCTCTACTACATTTTGCAACTTTTAAGTAAAAATAACTTAATAATATACATATTTTTCTAATACAATATGTATTACAGAAACATCCTACTTTTTAGGATTTGCCATGTCCACATTGAGTCATGTTTGTTAGTCCAAGAGTCCTCAAGTCTAGGCAGTTGTTTGGCAATTCCGTTTGGACCAACACTTTTTAATTGTAATCCTTTGAGTTGCAATTGTTCTATTTTGTAGGTTTTGGGTTTGTTCTTATTTGAGATGGATCCGCATGTCCTGGACCTAAGGCTGAACGTATTGGGGTGACCAAGACTCGACCACAAGGCAGATTTATTGAAGTCACCGCTCGAACCATGAAGTGTTGGTCAGGACACTTGGCAGTGTTGAGTTGATGAAGTCACCGCTTGAGCCATGAAGTGTGGTCATGTAAGGGATTGTAAGCTAACTCTTGTAATTACTTATTTTTGTAGTATTTGTTTCTCCGGCTTTGTGCTCGTGGTTTTTTTCCTCAATTGAAGAAATTCAATTGTGGTTTTCCATGTTAAAATTTGTTGCCCCTTGTGAGTTTGTTCGTTTATATCTCATTGCAATTTTAATGATGGATTTGATTCATAGCACATCTACAAATCTAGGCTTGTTTATGTTAATTGACTCTGTATTAATTTGACTCGTTTTAGTTCCTTGTGTTGGTTGTGCAATTTTAATGATGGATTTGATTCATAACACATCTCCAAATCTAGGCTTGTTTATGTTAATTGACTCTACATTTATTTGACTAGTTTTAGTTCCTTGTGTTGGTTGTGTTGATCTCCAAGCAAATCCATATTTGTAGTTCATTGGGAATTTCAATGTTGACGTCTTGTATTGAACCTACATCTACACTACATAGAATCTTAAAACTTAGGCATAGGTGAAAAGCACCCATCATTGAACTACAAAACCTCATTACATCCTTTATAGCTTCATAGTACATACCAATACAATAAATGCGAGAGTACATTTCGATTGTCAATCTGATACCCAAAAAAAGGGTAAAGATACAACAACAACGCTCAATTAGTACACATTAATGTGTGTTTGAGAGGGAAAAGATTTGGTACACAACTAACCTTTGGCATAGTGCACAAATTCAAATATTAACAATGTACCAAGTCTTCCAATCAAACAACTAGTACAAACGAACGGCACCTGTTTTTATTAATTGGTTTTCCATTGAAAAAGAGTTGGTAATCAAACAATCGTATTTACTAAGTAGTCAGTACCACCATACGACAATACACATAACATTAGTAAAATGAATGAATAAATACCAGATTGCTGGGCATTAATGGTATGTGCTTCTTTATTGCTACCATCACCATTAGCTTGGGACATTGCTCTTCCAGTGGCAGAACCATTGATGTGTTCCACTGGAGAAGGCATGCCATTGGTTCCGGTGACACGCCACCAAGGTTGGGAGTAGACTGTCGACGGTGGAATGACATGTGCTCCATTTTCTGATTGCCGATCTTCATTTTCCGAATTTGTTGGCATTATTCTCAACTTTCTTGAGGAAATAATCAATGACTCAATCCCTAAATTTACTGTACCAACCACAATATTAAAGAAGTTACAATGAAACAAAACCTCATGAGCCAACACAAAGCATTAATAGCCAATACCAAAATCTTTGGATAAAATATCAGAAAATAAATCAGAAAATAATGGGTTATTTGTATTCCACTCTAAGGTATTAGACATAAGGATCACCCTAAATCAGAAAAAAGAAAAAAATAATAATAAAAAGAAAGAAAGAAGAAGTAAATGAGCAAATTGATTCTGTACAAAAACCAAATTAGTTTGAACAAAAAAAATGTCCCCAGAAAATTTTACCCTAGAATCAACTCATTTCCAAGGTCTCATGAATTAATCTATTGATGATAGATGCAAATAAATAACTAATTAATTTTCCTAAATCTTAAAAACATGTCATCTGTCAACAACATACCCAAAACGACAAAAGAGAAGGGAAAAAAAAAATTGGGGAAAAAAATAAATAAAAATAAGGAGACAAGGTAAAGAAAAGGCACAAAAAAAGTAATGCAGACCAAACAGCCTAAAATCAGGCAATTCTGATAATATACAATCATTATAGATACATGATAAGAAATGCTCTTGAAAAGTAGCACAAAGAAAAGGAGTTGCATCCAAAACTATAAATATTTAAATTTGTAAATAAGCAAAACCCAGCAGATCACAACACCTCACTCATGCATGACTGTGCAAACAGTTCAATTCAATACCATTTTCCCAAACATTCAGTTTAGTAAAATTAAGTATCCAAACAAGAAAACCCAACATTTGGTTACTAGGAAATCTGAGGAAAGAGTAAACGGGAACAAAATTATTGACTAGCCTTTGTTCTGTTTCCCAACTACACAATTGTGCTAGATTTACTTGTCCAGAAGCTCTCTTGTCATAAACAATGGAAAATAAATTAAGACTTGAAGCTTTGATTTTTATTATTTTGCTTTTAACAACTTCTCAGCAACCAAACAGAGCTTAATTCCAAAGAAAATAGCATCCAAACAAGATGGAAAAAAACCATATCCAGATTCAAATTAAGAAAAAAATTGGGTCGAAAACGTAAAATTGATGAATTGAAAGAAGAAATTCAAAGGAAAAGAAACCTACTTTGTGTGGAGTTGAGAGCAGTGGGCGGAATCCCCAAAAGCTCTGCTTTAATTCTGAATTCAAACCCATGAATCCATTTGGTCTCTGTACACAGAGAGAGGGAGAAAGAGGTCAGTGGTTGATGAGAGAGAAACAATAAAGAAAGCGAGACATGTGTTCTATAAAGTTTTTTATTTTATTTTAATTAATAAATTATAAATATATTTTTAAAATTTATTTAAAATATGAATCTTCCTTCTGATTTTAAGAATTGCGAATACTCTCTTTGTTTCCTTCTGATTTTAAGAATTGCGAATACTCTCTTTGTTTTATTTTTTTATTTAATAGATTTTTTTATTTAATAGAATTAAAGTAAAGAATAAAAATTTTAAATATTCTATAATAATAAAATTATTCAGTATGTTTGATTTGAATTTTTTGTATTAAATTTTTTAAAAATTGAGTTTTTTGATTTTCGTATTTTTTTATTTTTAGTGAATATTTTTAAAATTTTAAACATTTTTTTTACTTTTTTAGATGCACCCTACTTAGATGTATCTAAAAAATAAAAAATTTGTGAAAAAATATTTTAAAAGATTAATAAATACATAAAATATAAAAAAAATGTACTGAATTCTTGTATTTTTTTGTATTTTTGGTATTTAGTGAATTTTTTTAAAAAAAAATTTCAATTTTATTACTTTTTAGGTGTGTCTAAAAAGTAAAAAAATTACTTAAAATATTAAAAAAATTCAATAAAAACAAAAAAACACAAAAAATAAAAAAGTAAAATTTTCTAAAAAGTATTTTTTGAAAAATAGAAACAAACAATGTGTTAGAATTATTAATTAAAATATATTTTAGATATTATTAAAAAAATTCATTGATTAATAAAAATAATTTTTTATTATGCGATTATAAATTTAAAAAAACAAAATATAATTTTTAAAATTATAAGACATACTTTGTATTTTAAATAAATTTTAAAAATTTATCATATTTTAATTAGAAAAATTCAATCTAACAACCCTGTTTAACTTTTAGAGTTAGTTTGGGATGATCTAAATAAGTGTACTTTTTGACTTTTTATGAAATATAAGTTGAATTTGAAGTGATGTGTTAGAGATGTGATATGACTTAAATAAAATGATGTGATTAAATAAAATAGTAACTTTTTGACTTTTTAACTTCTTTAGATCATTTATATATATATATATATATTTTTTTTTAAGTATAAAGTCCCTCAGCCATATCCTCTCCTCTCTCTCTCCCTCATCCTCTCTTCACTCTCTCCCCATGATTGTTTAACATTTGGGCGGCAGCCACTCTCTCATTCTCTTTCATCTCTCTCTTCCTTTCCGACACCGATGCCTAATCCGCCACCGTGATTGCCGCAACCACAGAGCCTTATCTTCGCTCTAGATCTGATCCCAGTACTAGCAAAAGGCGCACACACAGACAAATGTTATAAATTACAATACTAGTATCGAACCGACGAGATCAACCCATTATTTTCAGAACATCAATTTTGAGTTTTCTATTGTAGATTTAGCAATTGTTGTTGCTGTTAAAGATAGAAATAAGTATTGTCCATCCAATTCTGTGAACCTCCCAAAGAAAACCCAAAATTATCTAAATACAATTGCGCTTGAATCACTATCATATACCCTTTTCACAGATCTTCCTCAATGTTTTCTCAATTTCTCTTTGTATTGTAATGGCTTTCAAGAGACATTTTGTTTTGGTATTTGGGTATGATCGGTATATATGATTTTTGGAAGCATAAAAAACAAAAGGCGGTGGTAGGGAGGTATGGAAATATATATTGGAAATGATGTGAATTAATAAAACAGTAATGGTAGTGGTCACAAAATTTGTGATTCGAATGGTTCGAAACACTTAAAACGACGTTGTTTTGGGTATAAAACGAGCTAAAACGACGTCGTTTTAACAGTTTTAAGTCATTTGAGTCACTGATTTTATGGCCCTAAACATTTTTTTTAATAAAATGAGGGATTGTTTGGTTGAATGATATTAAAAGTGTGCTGAAAAAACTGTAAAGGAAAACAGAGGTGGTGGTTTGTGGGGTTAGGATTCTCTCTCTCTTTATTTCTTTTTGTTTTTTTCTCTCTCACTTTCTTTCTCCTTCTCTCACGTACACATGCAGATTTTGGCGTGATCGTGAGCAACAATAAACTCATGAATGTGAGCAACAATAAACTCATGAATGTAGTAAAATTTGGATTAGAGAATTGTAATGTGTGAGCAAATCAGATTAAAAGCTATGTAAATAAATCAAATTGATTTTTCTTTAGATGTGAGAATTGTGTGAATTTTCTCTAATTGTGATCATTTTTTATAATTTTGTGAATTTTTTTTTACTATATGAATTTTCTCTAGTTGCGATCACTGTGTGAATTTTTTCTAGTTGTGGTCACGGTTTGTAATTTTGTGAATTTTCTCTGGCATGTGAATTTTCTCAAACACTGTGGGATTGTGATGTGTCTAGAGAAATTTCAATGAAAATGTCCAGAGAAATTTTAAATACGAACACACAAACACACTCAGAGAAATTCTAAGGAGATTCTAATGTGTCCAAAGAAATTTCAAATATGAACGCACAAATACACTCAACAAAATTTCTCTAATTTTAAAATTTCTCTAAATCAAAATTTCTTTAGTAAAATATTAAAAAATTTTAACTACTATAAAAATATCATATGTTTTTCATTTTATAAAATCTTAATATTAAGAATTTTAGAAAAAATTCTCCTTTTAATTATTATATTATGGCGCACGCCAATGGCGCTCTTTGGGTCTCTGATGATGAAAATTTTAAGTAATTAATTATGAGAGTTTACTTGAATTGACCAGAATACCCTTGTTGTTTCAGATAATGACAATGATGTACCATGCCCTTTTTATTTTTATTTTTTTTGAACTGATCCCATGCCCTTTTTGGAACAACCTATTTTGGCCCTGCACAGGACGGGGAATAAAAATGCTCTGCCATAGTTTGGTTTCATTCCGTGTTTGGAAAATGAATGATTGTGATTAGGGATGTGCATAATACCGTTGAAATCGTTAAAATCGCACCGAGCCATACTGTTAAGGTAAATTCGTTATTATTTATCAATTAAACCGCCAGTTTTTAGTAAAAAAATGACAAATTCTAGTGACACTTTTATCAATCTACCGGTTTCTATTTTTCTTCCAAACCGTACCGACCCGCACCACTATTAAATCATGTTTTATGAAATTCTAAAAATTCTTTTTTACTTAAATTTACTTGTTGTTCTATACCTTAGAATATAGTATTACATTACTGCTCGAGGGGAATTCAAGATATCAGTAATCCAAAATAAAGTTGGATTTCAATTCACTTTTCAATCTTTTTTTTTTTTTTTTTCTGGCCATGCTGCAAACTTGCATCAGCTCACTTTTCAATCTAAATACTTTTCAACAGTAAACATTTTTAATATATTATAAACCCTGAATGATATTAATTTTATGTATTGTATTTGATCATTGTAGCTTCCACAGATGCTTGTAACGAACTGATGGCATAGTTGTTGATATTATTATGTTGTTGCTACACTTGCTGCATCAGAAGAAAGTTTCGCAAGATACTTAACATCACGGTATCTCTCGTCTTTTTTTTACTCTTTGATTTAAGTTTTGTAATTTGAATTATATTTTTTATAAACCGCCAATCCGCCCGAACTGCCAAGGCAAATTCGTCATTATTTGCCAACCGAACCGTCAGTTTTTTATAAGGAAAATGACAAATTCTAGTGACACTTTTAGGGCTGAGCAAAGAATCCGTAAAATCCGTAATCCGAACCAGTCCAGTCCAATCCGATAGGTTTAGATTGGTTTTTTGAATCCGTGGTTTGGTTCTGGATTGAAGAATTAAAAATCCGTAGTCCACGGATTGGTTCTGGATTGAACCCCACAGTTCCGGATTGGAACCGATCCGGATCGTATACAAATAGTCTATATTTTTATTATACATCCTCCCCCATAGTATCTTCTCTTATTCCATATAAAACTAAACTCAAACCTAAACCCGCATCATATCTTCTTTTATTACTTTTATTTGTTAGTTTTTAGTTTTAATTTATAATGGTCTAAATACTTATAGTGAAATCAATTTTCTTATGGTTGTTTAAATTCTAGAACAGTATGTCGCTATTATAGAAAGACATGTTACTATTGTGGAACTAATATAGCGCTATGTTTATGTTTTTATGAAATTAAAGTGTTATATATATATATTTTTGTTATTTAATTATGTGAATCCGTAGTCCTAAACCGATCCAATCCGTATTTAAATGGATTGGTTCGGATTGGTTCCATGATTTAAACGGATTGGATTGGTTCCAATTTTTCAGGAACCGTAAATAACGGATTGGTCCTGGTTTTATCCCAATCCAGACCATACTCACTTCTAGACACTTTTATCAATCCGCCACCCACCATATGATTTCTATTTTTCTCTCAAAACGTACCGATCTGCACCGCGCACACCCCTAATTATGATCATCATCCAGGGTCTGAGCACTTCTCCTGTATCAACATCTTAGGGGAGATACACTCATAGTCCGTATGCTTTGATTTTTATGTTATTTAAGCCTTTGTGATTTTAATTTGATCGGTTTTAATTTTGAATTTTTATTTTGTTTTAAATTGATTTAATTGCTTTTAATAGTAAGTATTTTTGAAAAAACACACATAAATGGCATGTGTCACACTTTTAAGAATAAAATTATAAATTTGATCAATTCAATAACTTAACCTTAATCAACTGAGTGAAAAAATTTATGTCAGAAACTCTAACGGTATTATCAATTAAACCAAGCCGTTCAAAAAAAAAAATAAATAAATAAACCAAATTGAAGCAAAATTTAAAATTAATAGTCAAAATGAGCTAATTAAAACTATAAAGACAAAAATAAAATAAATGTAAGGATTATTGGTATAATTTATTCCAATTTATATGTTAAATTTTTTATTTCTCGATATCAAGAATAAATAAATGAGATGATACATGGTTTATTTCTTGTTATCAAGAAAAATAAAGAAAAAAAATTGAGTTGATGCATGATTAAACAAACTTTACATATAAATTGACATGTTGCATGATTGAGACAAATGGGTTTCTCAAAGTCTTCAATCTTCAATACCTATACACTTATACTAGGCAGTGGAAATTTTTAACTCTCCCTTTTTAGTCTCCATAAAAAAGGACCTTAGCCCTTTATCAAATAGTTTCTGGGATAGACGATGGTTGGAATCTTATATGAAATTAACGAATTAGAATTTATTAAAAAGAACCTTAGGCCTTTATCAAATAGTTTCTGGGGTAGACTATGGTTGGAATCTTATATGAAATTAACGAATTAGAATTGATTATTTTTTAATACGAATATGTATATGATATGATCCGATAATATGAATACTAAACATATCAGATTAGTATTGAATCTACATAATACGAAATTGACACGGATAACTTGTTTAAGGGATTGGACTGTCTCCGGTTCGTAATCGGATTAGATTGTCCAGTTCAGCCCAGTGGGCTCATTTTTTAGTTTCGTTTTGATAATTCAAATTACTTACATTTTAGGGTTCGTCGAAAATATCATCCCTGCAAAAAATCTAGTTAATCGAATAACAGAAATTACGTGTTCGATCAATTTTGTATAAGCCGTTTATTTTCTTACCGTCCATTTTTTTTATACAAAACTGATCTAAACACATGGTTGCCATTATTTGATCAACTTAATTTTTTACAAGGATGATATACTCGATGAATCCTAAAATGTGAATGATTCGAATTATTAAAACGAGATTTAAAAGTAAGTCCACAAAGCCTAACAGCACCTCTCCAATCCAATAAAAAACTTGAGAGAAACTGTAGCCCTTGTTTAGTTATGAATTAATTAACTTATTTTAATACTATTTTCACTGAGGAGTGTCATGATATTTTTTAATCTCTTATGTAACACATTTTATTTGTAAAAATTGTCAATAAACTGAATCATGTAATAAGAAGAATAATAATGTCCCAGTGACCAAATTTAAATACGAAAATTTAGATAAAACATTTCTTTAATGAGCTCCATATTTTATGCTATATATTAGTACATTAATAATTATATAGTACCTGATTTTTTTTTTTTTTTCTGCTGAAATATATATCTAAAATTTAATGCTCAAATTTAATCATCTTAATATTACTACAGGAAGAAACTTTCAAATTATTTGATATAATACTTAAAACATTTGAACATATGAATATATAAGTACCAACCAACTATACTAGCTCAATTGACTACTTATGTATATTTAGGAGATTAGAAGATCAATGAGAGGGAAATATAAAATATTAATAATAATAATTTATATTTTATTCGTATTTTTTTTTTTTTTTATATTTCCTTTTCTCTTAACTAATCATTTCCGAATCAAAATTGAGAAACCTATTGAATTTTTGAAATTACAACAATCTTATCCAAGCTTTAAGAATTGCAAATAAGGCTCTATTTTTCTCGACTTAAAGTGTTTTCTCAAAAAATGTTTTATACATTTTTTTATTATTTAATTGAAGAAAAAGTAAGTAAGACATTTTTTTTACAAATATTTTTCATCATAATCCTTAAAACGACTTATCATTAAAATTCTATAAGTCAATCTTTTAGAAGTTCACTTCCAGTTCATCCTTTTCAGCACGTTGATCTTTTCAAATGTGAAATGATGGCTCTTCAGTGACTTCTATCCAATGCATACAATAGAAAATTTTATTTCTAGTGTCAACTAAGCATCAGAAAATAAAAAGAGTTATATATTTTAATGCAAAATCAATTCATAAAAAAATATTTTTAGATATAAAATATTTTACGTCAAAACAAATAGAATCTAATCGAAGAATTTTTTAACAAATAACTTTAAATTCATAGCATTATAAACATACAAGTTGTCCATACATTTATGTGTGTATATACTCTTTGTATTTTATTTTCTATTAATTCAAGGTGAATTAGATAGGTAGCATATCATAAGATGTCTTAATGATTATATAGTTAACAAATTGGCCTTCTTGTGGTCTATATTATCAAAATGGATTAACCCCCAAGGATTGGCTTAGTGGTGTAGGCTTGGGATTTAGAAGTTTGCTCCTCTCTAAGTTTTAAGTTTAAAACCTCTTAGGTGCTATCAATTCTTGTGTTGGACCATTTTATACAAAGCTTTGTTCTGACTTTAAATGGGTCTCTCGCTAGTGGACGGTGGGATTGGTTCCCCAAGAATTAGTCGAGGTACGCACAAGTTAAGCCGAACACCTTGAGTTATCAAATATATATATATATATATTATCAAAATGGATTTGGGACAATATCAAACAAAAATGTGATCATTGGAAGGTGGGAAAATGAGATACCTTTTAAAATTGCCATTTGATTTAAAATATTTATATGGTCCTTTTTTTCAAAGTTAACTACTATCTAACACCAAAACAATTCATTGTTGAATTAATTCTTTATTTTCTATCAATGATCAATATTAAACAACAAGATTTCATATGAAAAGACTATGGAAAAAATTATTTTAGTGCAATGAAATGTTTTTTTTCCTATTTTTGGCCAACAAGAAAGTTTAGGGGAAAAAAAGGTTTTTAATAAGAGGTCTCCTGTATTGAACATATCAATATTAAATTCAATTGATTTTTGAGTAATTCTACTTATACCATTACTTTACTTCTTTACACTTTTTATATGAGATTTTTTTTTTCCCTTCTAATTTTATCCATGTGTGAAATTAACTTTAAGGATAAAATACTAAAGTTAAATACTTATATTTTATTATCTCCTTACACTCATTAGTCTTTAATCTCTACTCCACTTCTTTATTTCTCAATTTTTTTTGTCTTACACATCTTTTTCTAAAAAGTGAGAATGGTGTTCGAGCTATTTTTTAGCTAAAATTCACCAAAAAGATAAAATAGACTAAAATAGCTAATAAGACAAAATGTCATATCAAACCCATAATCATTTCATTTTTTCTCTCATAAACATCACATTCAACTACAAAACAATCCAATCATCTTTCCAAATACAAAAATTTTAGCCTACTAAAATAGTTTATTAAAATAGCAACTTCCCAAAGACCCACATAGTGTTTTGATCATAGAAGAAAACAATAGATGGAGAAACGATGGTGAATAATTATAAAAAAAAGTAAAATAGTGAGTTTTTATTTATTTGATAAGTTTTTGTTTCGTTTTTCTGTACTGTTCTTCGACTTTTATTCGATGTTTCAAGGAAAATGAAAAATTCCCCTAAAAAAACTCCCCCTAATCCCCCTAATTTCCATTTTTGGTAAACTGTTTTTTTTTTTTTTTCTGTTTTCTTTTTTTTTTTTTTTTTTACTTAAAAGGGAAATTCGGGAGATTCGGGGCTCCCCCTTTCGGGGGATGAATCACTTCCGATGTTTCAAAATCGAATAAAATAAAATAGCCTGACATCACATTGCCGAACAAAAAATATATATCTAGTAACCAACTGCCAAATAAAAGATACATTTTCGATAATCCAAGACCGAATTTTATTAATTTGTTCGGTTACTCATTACCGTGTATTTTCAGTTTTATTTTTTATTTTTATTTTTTTGCTTAGAAGGATTATGCTTCTAATCATTGCAACAATGCAATTATTGCATTATTAGTGGACTCTAGTTATGAAGTTATTACAGACGAGGCTTGTTAAATTTTTTTATGAATACTATTTTTTCTTATTTTTAATTTGTACTGAGTTTTATTAATAATTTGACGTATAAATGTATCAATTATCTTTAGATTTTTAGTAGTCATCAAGCATTAATTAAATGGGCTTCTGACGTTGAGAAGAAGACTGGATTTGTCATTGTTATAAAAATATCAGATGTAAGAAATAATGGCAGAAAATCAAGACTTACACTTGAGTTGCATTTGAATATAGTGCACTACGTGCAACTATTTGGTTCACAAGAAAGAATTGATGACCTTACCTTTATCTTATCATACTTTGAATCTGGCCTTGGATTTAATTATTGGATGATTACGCCTGACGTAAGTCATTTGATAGCATCATACTATCAAGTCATTCTTTATCATTTATCCATGCTACCGTGCTTGACGTTTCTACCACTTAGATTAGTATAAATTGCAATACTAGATCGAAGAAATATTTGCAAAGGATTTGTAAATGGAAACCATTTCGTGCAGGTATAAATGACTGAGCCTACTTAGATCATTACCATGTTTTTATTTTGTAATTCTATTTATTGATATCTTTGTTATAGGTTTATTTGCAACCTGGTCATCTAGTATCTCCGATAGCAAATAATTGGATTGATTTTCATCATCCATGTGTTAGTGGATGAGAGAAAGCATATGCTATCCATATTCATCAATTCTGTATGCTTGTTAGCCCTGATGTAGTAACTACCAAAACTATTGACATAGACAAATTGTGATAATATGTTTGATTGATTGATTGATGCAAATAATGATAGATTTTATCGATACTTTTATGGATGTTCGTATACTTGATGTTTTTATAAATATTTTTATGGATACTTTTTATGTATGATTTTACAGATGCGTGTTTAATTTATAGATGTTTTTTTATGGATGCTTGAAGGAAAAAATAAATCTTTTAACGTATAACAACAGATGGCTAGACAAATCTATTATAGTTTGGCAACATGACACTAGAGTAATCTAATTTGTATAGCAAAGTATCACCGAACAGGCACTTCAAAAGTGACCCTGAATTAATTTCTTGCTATCATTCAATCGAATGACAGCATATTGCTGGAAATTTTTTTTGTCTAGTAACATAACACTAGATTAATTCAAATTCATTAGTATTATATTACTGAACAGGTTCAACACAAATTTAAAAATCATAAGATGTTTTAATGATTATATAGTTAACAAATTGGCCTTCTTATGGTCTATATTATCAAAATGGATTTGGGAAAATATCAAACAAAAATGTGATCATTGGAAGGTTGGAAAATTAGATACCTTTTTAAATTGCCATTTAATTTAAAATATTTATATGGTCGTTTTTTTCAAAGTTAACTACTATCTAACACCAAAACAATTCATTGTTGAATTAATTCTTTATTTTCTATTAATGATGAATATTAAACAACAAGATTTCATAAGAAAAGACTATGGAAAAAATTATTTTAGTGCAATGAAATGTTGTTTTCCTATTTTTGGTCAACAAGAAAGTTTTGGGGAAAAAAAGGTTTTCAATAAGTGGTCTCTTATATTGAACATATCAATATTAAATTCAATTGATTTTCTTATAAGTTTTGAATTTTCACACCCTATCAAATGTCAAAAATGCCCCTGCTAATAACACACTAAGAATCGTTGTTAAATCAAATTCAAAATTTTTATTTTAGAGAAAATCATGATAATTAGAGTATCTAATCTAACTTTTTTTTTTCTAAAATATAACTTATCGTGTTTAAACTCATCTCTCCATATTTTATGCTGGGAAAAGGAGTAAGGCCGGCTCTGGGCTAAGACCATTAAGGCATGTGCCTAGAGCCTCTAAATTTTGGCCCAAAGTAAGGCCTCAAATTTATTAGTTTTATATTATATTAAAAGTTTAAAGCCCAATCATTTTTTATTGTTTGAGGCCCAGTCCAAAAGGCCTCTTAAAAAATTTTGTTGGGCCAAATTAAAAATATATGTATATATAATATATATATATATGATATAATGAGTCCAAATAGAGTCTAATGTCAAGATTTTAATAGAACAAATAACTTTATCTTAATTTTTTTCCCTCTCTCTTTATCATATTTTAATTGAATAATTTTACCCTAATTAATTTTCCTTAATTTTCCCCCCTCTCTCTTTATCATAATTTAATTGAATAATTTTGCCTTAGTTTTTTCTCTCAATTTTTTTTCCAATAATTTGTGTTTTGTTATCAAATAATTAGCGGATTGTGATTAGTGTATATTATGATTGTGTTATCAGATATCATATTACAATAATATAATCATTTCGTTATCAGATATCAATAAATGATGTTGTTTGTGTTGATTATTGTTAAACTATAAAACAACAAGATCCTATTTTATCTTTTTTGAGTCTTTGTAATGATTTTTTTGTATCTTAATATATGAAAATAAATTTTAATGATTATATGTGTATGGAAACTTTTTATAGCTACTAAATAATAAAAAAATTATTGGTAACTTATTATTTTATCTATAATTTTTTTTATAAAAAAAATATATGTAGAAGGGCCCACTTTCAAAGCTTGCCTAAGGTCTCATAAATCTCAAGGCCGACCCTGAAACAGAGTCTAGTATATAAACATACATACACATATATAAAGTCTGAATTGTAAACCTGAATAAAATCATGTGATTGCTGCAAGTATAATTCTTTTGATAGTTTGAAAATTATAAGTGCGAATATTCACAATTTCAATGAATAAAATAATGTGAATTTTACACTTTCAATCAATAAAATTATTAAAACACTATGATATCTTCAAATCATTTAATAGAAATAAACATTTACACATATTTACATGAAAATTACAAAAATCATCCAATAAAAAGTCTGAACATTCGCACTTTTTTATTCTAGAAATAGACAAATTACTCAACGAAAAATTGTGAATTTTCACACTTACAAAAATACAAAAATCACCTACAAACAAATTCACAGGGGAGAGAGGGAAAGAAGAGAGAGCCAACCTTACTGTGAAATCGTGTTATAGATGTTGTCGAATGTAGTGGTGGTAAAGAGGCAGCACGGGAGGGAAGAGAGTTAACCTTATTGTGCGAGAAAAAAAGAGATTGATAGAAAGAACAGGAAATCAAAAAGAGGGGATGGAGGGGTTATCCATAGGATGAGATAGATAATAAAATAGAAATAGCAAAATTGTTGGGACTGATTGATTAATTTTTTTTATTTTTTAATTTTTGCTATACCAAAAAACTTATATTTGGTGCTACCAACCCTTGAATATGGCTTGAACCACATAGCAATTGCCGGGGTTTCAAGAATGAGTTGGTATATGGAATGGAAGAATTTATGGAGTAGATTAATCTAATAGTGTGTGAAGAGACAGAGAAGAAAGGAGAAGAGAGGAAAGACGATAAAGTGTAATGAGGGGAAATATTAGGTCAAATATAAATTTTCGGAACATAAATATGTGCCATTTTAGTATTTGTGAAGATTAATTCTATTAATATGAGATATAAAAATAAAGAAAAAAAAGAGGAGTTTTTAATATGTTCATTGATTTTGTATGGCAAATTGGTTCGTGACTTGTTTATATTCTATTAGTGAATGTGAACCGCGGATAAGGAATGCTTGTATAAGGACCGAGCCAATTTAAACTTTTAATTATTGTAATTGAGGCCCAGATTATCTTATTTAATTATAAATAAAGTCTTTGAGAGTTTATTTAATTCTAATTAGAACTCTAATTGATTTATTAACTTTTTCAGTTTGCGCACACCTATTTTTGATCCGATCTGAGATATGAGAGATAGACTCTCCGGGCTGAATGGATCACTTGTCTATGTTTAAATGTCATATTTTGGTAATTTGGAATTGTTCTGAATAATTATAAATTTAATTGCATAGAAAAGTCTTTAAAAATGTATTATTCCTACACAAAATTTGGGGAAGTTTTGATGGAACTTGAATTTGGGGAAGGATGGCAACCCCTCTTTGCTTTTTTTGGGCCTATAATGAATTTTATTTTTTTATTTTTTTGGGAATATCAGAAATAGAAAACAACAACAAAAACTACACCGAGAGTCCTAACATGTCAGCCACCAAGAAGCTCCTCAATTCTGCTGGGGGTTCATTCATCACAAGGAGTTTGTTCGATTGTTCTGATCCAATCCTAGCCATGGTTTTAGAATACTCTTTGTTCTCTAAACCCTAAAAAGTGTGTTCTTCATGAGATTTGAAGACTTTTGACATAAATCTTGCTATGCTTTGTTTAATGTTATAAAAATGGAAATATATTTTTAGTTACCAACCTTATTAAGTTACTCTTCATTATATTTTATGAGTTTTGATATGAATATTATGTTGATTAACTAACTTTGGTAAGGTTGAAAAGAAAAATGGTTTAATTAGCTTGTTTGGTATTTAATATAAGTTGATTCAGTATTTATAAAAGTATTTTTCAAGTTATTTTGGCTACTAATTAATGATTTAATATGATAATTCAGTGCCTTATGGTAACATTAACATATCAAATTATTTGAATTATTTGATGAATTTTGGAATGATAAGGCAAAATGATAATTTTGATTCATCTAGGGCAAAATGGACACGGTGGTGTTAAAATGAGTTAATGGTTGACTTTGTCACTTAATATTAACTTGGGGGTGGCTCTATCTGCACTCTAAAAATTAAGTTGGGCATCTTAATTTAATGAAACTTTTTTATTGTGATATCCCAAGTCCTTTTAAAGGTATTTGAGTATATTAATTGGAAATTTTTGTCTCTTTTAATTGTCATCGTTACCTTGAGCTCTTTGAGTCTCATGTTGTTACTTATTCTTTTCATTGTGATTGTTCATATACATCCTAGTGTGTTCCGAGGTGTCAATTTGCGTCTTTAGGTATTGGAGCGAATCCCGAAATGGTGGGAATACTCGAACAATCTGTCTGCAGTCAGTTTCAAAAATGTGTCCAATTACTTAAAAGTTGAGCCATTACACTCTTTCCTTCACTTTTTCATTTCGCTCTCTTTCTACATTTCATTTTCTCTCTTTTTCTCTCATTTCCCTCTCTAGAAAACACTCACCAACTTTATTAATTTCTTGATCCCTTAAATCCATTGGAGATATGGCCATAATCCCTTCATTAATATTGGAGAGTTCATCAAGGGCTATATTGTGTACGGTGGAGATCGGATTTTAACCATGTCGATTTTGAAACTTTTCTCATCGTTTCTTCCTAAAACTCAAGGTAAGGAGTTTTTTTTGAGTTATATATATAATTTTAGCATGTCTTCCTTATTTTGCTATGATTTTGAGTAGAGGGTTTGAGATTTGAAATGTGAGATTTTGGAAATGTTGAAAAGTGATTTTATTATAAAGTTCAAATTAAATGATTTTATGAACTTGTGAACCCCTTGAGACTGTATGGAGGAAGATATCTTGAAAAATGAAGGTTAAACCCTTTTAGTCAAACCCTAGATATGGGGGAAATTATGAAAAAATTAGATTTTTGTGAAATGTTTATGGAAATTGTTGGAAATTTCTTAGAAAAATGATGAGGAAATTTTTTAGAATAATGATGAAATTTCTTTATTATTGCGTTGATTAAGATATCCGTAGGATGGATGAGTTTTGTGTTAAGAAATTTATGTGGTAGCATGATTATGTATATGCTTGGATTGTGAAAGGGAAATAAATGTGATTTTGAATATGAAATGGTACCATATATCACATGAATATGGAAATTTGGAAATGATTGGAGAATTATTGAAAATTACATTCTATGTTGAGAATTGTGAAAAATCATATAATGTGAATTATATAATTGCATTTCACTTCATTCATTTTCATAGCTTTGAAATAATGTTCATTATGGCTATATTTTGGAAATTGTTATATTATTTTGAGAAAACATTTGTTAATCTTGAAATGTTTTGGGGTAAATATGTTTGGTAACTTCAGATAGGGGGTGTAGTTGATATTGTTTAAGTTGGCTTGAGTGTCCAAGGTGAAAGACTGAAAACAAGCGCGGAGGATGTACCACGTGCCTTCCGGTTAGAAGTCGGTAAAGTAGGAGATTGGTAGTACTTGTTATGTATACTTGCAGACACCAGCTTAGTGATTACCTGAGTCGTATTTATCATTCCGTATCTAAATTTTGGAATTTATTGAGATAGTGAAGTGTTTTTAAAAGATCATTGCATATGATTTTCAAAAAGATAAAACTTGTGATTTTGGAACATGGCATAGTATTGCATTCATGCATATAAGACTGCTTAAACGTATATATTTTGTGAAGACATTTCTATAAGGTTTTGTGCTCACCCTTAATGGATTTGTACATGAAAGGATGTGGTGATCCCGCCTAACTAGGGCGTGGGAAGTCTTTGGGGAGCATAAGGCTCTTTCTTTTTGTTAGTTCTTTTGACAAATTTTAGACATCCCATTTTTGACTGCCCTTGAGACTTGGGCGCCATAGGTTGATCACTCGATGATGAAAGTTATGCTGTATAAACGTTCGATTTCTTTAGCAAGAAGAGCTTCTAAATCCAAACCTTACACCCCATTTTAGACTAAAATTATTTTAGACATTAAAACCCATTTTAGACATTAAAACCCTTTCTTTCAAAATATTTTTGAAAATGTTTCTACGATATTCCGAGGCTCGTATTTCGTTAAAAATTGCACTTTTCGGTAAATCGAGTAAGGACAAAGTGGAAATAAATGAAAGGAAGGTGAACTCTTTGAAAAAATCTTTTAAAACCTCTTGTTTATAGGTTTGGAGTTGAAGAAAATTGAAGGAGAGGGAAGAAAACTAGTTGGGGAAATGGTTAAACATGAAACCGTTAAAGGAAAACTGAGCAACTTTCACTAAATCAGGCTTATCTCTTTATATACTTAGACTTTAGTTGTGAGGCCACTGCCATTGGAAATTGGACTTCCAGGGCTTCATTTTAGAATCAAGAATCTCCTAAATCTGAGTCTGGATGAGGGAGATGTGGCTGTTTGAAGTTAGGCATCAATCCGGTTAAGAAAGAAATGAGCAACCTTCACTAAAATAGGCATATATCTTTCCACACTTAGAATTTAATGTTAGGCTGCCACCATTGGAAAGTAGACTTCCGGAGTTTCATTTTAGACTCAAGAATGACCAAAAATTGAGTCCGGATGAAGGAGATAAGCCCGTTTGAAGTCGGGCCTGGAAGTAGATTTTTGGTGGAAACAGATTTTTAGTGTTATTCCTCTTCAAGAGGTATAATTTTGAGCATCTTTGCACTACTTCTTTTCTATCTTTTCTTGCTGATTGTGAAGTGTTTTTCAACTGTTTTTATGAGTTGAAGCTTGTGGTTTAAGGCTATTAAAGGTAGAGGGGTTAATCACTTTTCTTTGAACCTTGTTCTCTAAGCCTTTACACTTGTGTTTCCCATCCTTTCATCCACTTTTTTTTCAGCTTTTTACCACTAATTTTCAGAGGCTAAAAAAGTGGTTTTGAGGTCCCAAAAATGGAGGGGTTAGCCACTCATCCTTTGACTTGTTTACTAGATTAAATTGCTCAATGTTTTAGCTTATTACTTTAGCCACTTTTGTCTTCATTCCAGCACATTTTTGTACTGTTTTTGGGCTGTATAAACTCTGAAATTTTGGGCTAAAATTTGTGGTTTAAGGCCAATAAGAGTGGAGGGGTGGCTCACCATTCCTTCTACCTAGCTTCCAAGGCCTTTACCCTTGTGTTTCCCACCTTGTTATCACATTTTTTTATTAAGCTTTTAAATACTGAATTTTAGAGTTATTTCAGTGGCTAAAAACACTTTTTGAAGTCCAAAATTAGATGGGTTAGCCTCCCTTCTTTGTATCTTGCTTACTAGCCTAGCATGTTCTATATTTTAGCTTATTGTTTTAGCTATTTTTGTCTTAATTTCAGTATGTTTTAGGACTGTTTTAAGACTGTTTTAGGACTGTTCTTAGCTGTTTGTTGCATTTGAGCTTTGTATTGCATGCTTGCAGTGTAATTGTCCTCATAGGTTTCGTGGTTATGTATTTCCCACTGAATTCTGCCCTAGAAACTAATACCAATTGTACCACTGATATGAAGCACCCCTATATAGTTTCACTATAAAGTACATACTAGTTAAAAGAGAGCCCAAACATCCATATAAGGGAGAAGGGTTATCCTGTCCTAGTTTCGTCAGGAACTAGGATTTACTATTTCAAGCAAGCGGTTTTCACACAATCCTGCATAAGGGTGAGCATTTCGTCCTAGTTTGGAACAGTCTCTATGGTTTTTCGATATGCAACTAAGCCAAATGGTCAAAAGGGTACCTCAGCAAGACTACCTAATATACCTCTCATACCTAACATCGAGAAGTGAAAGGAGGATCAAACGGTACAGCGGTAGACCAGATTCAAGGGTTATATTCCCATCATGGTAGAGCCCATGACTAGTTAGCCTTTTGGCAAGCTTTTAGGCAAGCCTTCGGCAAACTGTCTGGGAATAGTAGATGGAAAACGTAGTGACTTAGACACACCAATGCAAATGCAATGCAAAGAAACATATAAGCATAGATAAAATTTCACATCATGAAATTCGAGTCAAGTTCTCTAAAGTTCCTAGCAGAGTCGTCAGAGACTGTAGCTTTACTTTTTCGTATCCCCTTTTGGAAGACGACTAAGCCCTATAGTATCAGACTCCCGCAATTCTGAATCTAATTCCATAAGTGCAATGTGAAATAGATAAACACCAAAGAGTCCCAATTCGGCAAATTTTTCAAAAAATCGATTTTGAATAAAAAATACCAAAAATGGACTGTTTTGCTACATACAGAGTCGCCACCTAAATATTTTTTTGGCAAATTTAGGAAACCCATGACTCGTGCTAAAGGTCATGTGTCCGTCATCACCAAAATTGTCTCGGTTCAGTAACTTAGGTATGAGAGGGAAAGGTCATGAATTGAGCACCCCCGCTCGCCCGATCAAAGATCGGTTTCTACTAATCATGATATGAATCTTATGTACATTATATGCTCTTGTTTCAGTTTATTAGGCTAGCATTACTATGTGATGCGCACACACACAAGTGTAGACTAAATTACAAGAATTGGAACATTTGGCTCATGTTTGTTTTGAAAATTGTTTCGAATATGTACCACTTGAAAAAGTGATCGCATATAAACATTTACTCAAATTATTCCAATTCAAGCAATTAGCCTTCATCCACAGGCATTCAAACAGTTTAACATTTTAAGCACTTAGCCTCATGGCAAGCATGCTAGACATGGAAACAATCACATTCATGCAATTATGCTAAAGCAAGTAAAGACTCACCTAGTACTCCAAGTCAAAAAAGAAATAAGTTAGAAAAATGTATGATCTTAACTAGGCAATATGACTAATGCAACACATGCGATATGCAATTACTAGACTCGGCTACTAATATGGCATATGAATCAATTTGATAGCATGCAGTCTAAGCACGTATTCAAAGAAGTATTTAAACTAACAATGTAAGTTAGAATGATGAATCGAGCCTCGGTGCATGCAAGACAAGTGGATGCAAACATGAGATATGCTAAACAAAACATGGTGCCCTAAACTGACCATCATAAGCTAGTAAATAAAAGAGAAAAAGACGTGGGGTTGGAAGACATACACATCATTACAACATTGCGCTTTCACGAAGAAGAGTCCGAATGAACTGACTAGCTAACTAATTAAAGCTAAACAAGTGACTAAATAGCTAAACTACTTAACTAATTATTACAAATCGAATTAATTAACTATTCTAGCTAACTAAAATAATTACAAGACAAAATCAGACAACTAGTTAACTAACTAATTAATTACAACACTTTACAAAATTAACAAGCTACAACTAATTAATTACAAAAAATATCTAAGCTAAATATTTAAACTTAAACATGCTCAGTATGCGAGGAATGCTCATGCACATGCTTGGTTTCCACCCGAAAAGCCACTGTTTCTGCTGCTGAATGCCTCTGTTGCACAGTAGAACACTGACACTCATTTCCACCTCCAAACTAGCTCTGCTCTGCTGGGGGAGTACATTGCTGAATTTTGCATTGGTGGCCGACATAGGGCCTACCGTCCACAGATGATGGCTTGCCGGCCACTGGTGCCTGAACTTCCCTGCTGCAACAGAGAGCAAATAGTGCATAGACAGTATATTCTTAATGGTTTGTTTGCACAATTTACTCCTCCTCATCAGTTGAACAGCTCAAAGGAGTAGTAACTTTGATCCACAAACCATCAATGGATGCAATTTCATTGCATGATGGCTTGTGAACCAAGTGTGCAAATTCAATGAATACAACAAAACAAGACTCTCAAAACCATCTCCCTATCTTGAAAGATCAAGGGAAGTAGTTGACAATGAATCTTAAACTGTTTTCATCACTAGTGAGTATGAAACGCCTCAAGACTCAAGGGTTCAATTAACGTCCAATTGAACCCAAACAAGTTATTATCTTATATATATATTTTTTATTATCTTATACATTTTTTAGCCTCAATTTTATTACCTCATTTTAGATTACCATATATTCTTTAGTCAATTAAGTCCACAAGTGAATTTAAGTCCTTTAATGAAAAGAGAGCTCAAACCAAGCGTTGCTTTAGGCATGAAGGAGACATCATACCGTTGGTAATGAACCCCCAAAGGGATTAAACCATTAAGCATAACATCTCATTCTCATGCTTAAACAAACAAGTAGTTTGAAACTACTTTCAAAGAAAAACAAAAGCCAAGAAATGAGTGAGGTTGTATAGGTGATTAAGAGTGATCACAAGTAAGGAAAGTATGAAATAAATGCTATTAACTCAAATAGGATGGTGGCTAAGGCCTGAGAACTGCCTTACAGATTCTGCGAGAAAAGAAATTGTATGCAAAATTGTTCAAATGTGAATTCTGGCTTGACAGTGTAGCATTTCTAGGACATATAATCAACAAGGATGGTATCTCTGTTGACCCAAAAAAAATTAAAGCTATTGTGGACTGGTCTAGACCAACCAATGTATCAGAAGTTCGAAGTTTTCTGGGGTTTGCAGGCTATTATCGCAGATTTGTGAAAGATTTTTCCAAACTTGTGTTGGCACTCACTCAATTGACACAGACAACTACACCATTTGATTGGACCAATCAAAGGGAGTCTGCCTTCCAAGAGTTAAAGACCAGGCTAGTAACTGCACCAATTTGCCTAAAGGTATTGATGGGTTTCAAATTTATAGTGACGCTTTGTACAAGGGCTTGGGATGTGTATTAATGCAGAACGGAAGAGTCATTACTTATGCTTTTCGGCAACTCCGCCCACATGAAAAGAACTATCCAACCCACGACCTTGAATTAGCAGCTGTGCTGTTTGCATTGAAAATTTGGCGACACTACCTGTATGGGGTGGCTTGTAAAGTGTACACTGACCATAAAATCCTCAAATATTTCTTCATCCAAAAGGAACTGAACATAAGACAGAGAAGATGGCTTAAATTAATAAAAGACTATGATGTGCAGATCTTGTACCATTTGGGGAAAGCCAATACCGTTGCAGATGCTTTAAGCCAAAAATCCATTGGCAATTTGTCATGTTTGCTCACCGAGTTGTTATTTTACTTGGAAAATAATGAAATTGAAATTGTACTGCATGAACAAGGCGGGATCTTAGCCACCATTTCCGCTCAGCCTGCAATTATTGAAGAAATTAGAGAGAAACAACTTGAAGATGAGTTCTTGAAGCAAATTATTGATGAGATTGAATCAAAACCAAGGCTAGGATTTGTGCATGAGAACAATGTGTTGAGATTTCAAAATAGACTTTATGTACCGGATTGTTCTGACCTGAGGACACGTATCATGACTGAAGCTCACAATTCTAAATTCGCTATGCATCCGGGAAATACGAAGATGTACCAAAACTTGAAAAAAAAATTCTGGTGGCCTGGGATGAAAAAGAGTATTGTTTATTTTGTAGCCAGATGTTTGCATTGTCAACAAGTTAAAGTTGAACATCAATGACCCACTGGGCTACTTTAGTCACTTCCAATACTTGAATGGAAATGGGAGCATATTACCATGGACTTTATTGTGGGATTGCCTCGCTTTTCCCGAGGTATGGATTCTATTTGGGTCATTGTTGATCGTTTAACTAAATATACCCATTTTTTGCCTGTCAAATATTTGTATAATATAGATAAGTTGGCTAACTTGTATGTTAATGAGATAGTGAGATTACATGGTGTGCCAGTATCTATTGTATCTGACAGAGACCCTAAGTTCACTTCAAGATTCTGGCAGAGTTTACAACAGGCTTTGGGGACCAAACTGAGACTAGGTAGTGCTTATCACCTACAGACAGATGGCCAATCAGAAAGAACGATACAGACTTTGGAGGCTATGCTCAGAATATGTGCCTTAGATTTCCAAGGCAATTGGGAGACCTACTTATCATTGGCTGAGTTTGTGTACAACAACAGTTATCATTCAAGTATTGGTATGGCTCTTTATGAAGCTCTGTATGGTAGGAAATTCCGTTCTCCAATCTGTTGGGCCGAGGTAGGTGACAGACCTTTGTTGGGACCGAAACTTGTGCAAGAAACGACTGAAAATGTGAAATTCATTCAACAAAGATTGAAAACTGCACAAAGTCGCTAAAAGAGTTATGTAGATATCCGAAGGCGAGAAAGAGAATATGAAGTCGGGGATCATGTGTTCATAAAAGTGACTCCAATGAAAGGCCAGACACGATTTGGAGTGAAAGGTAAGTTGGCACCAAGATATGTTGGACCATATAAGATTCTTGAGAAAATCAACCCGATGACTTATCGAGTAACCTTACCGCCGGTCATGGAACATATGCATAATGTCTTTCATGTCTCAATGCTTCGGGATTATCTGAGAGATTCATTACACGTGATTGAACCGACTCATGTGCTTCTAAAAGATGATTATACGTACAAGGAAAGGCCAATTCAAATTGCGAATCGCAGAATCAAGAGATTGAGAAATAAGAAAATTTCGTTAGTAAAGGTTGATTGGCAGAACCACAAAAGAACTTATGCAACTTGGGAGATGGAAGAGGACATGATGAAGAGATACCCAGAATTGTTTCCTCTGGATCCGATATTCTTTCAAAATGAAGGTAACTCAAGTTTGGAGGACCAAACTTTTTAAGGGGGGAGACCGTAACAACCCCGACCTATGATTAGTTGATAAACCACGATTAATTATGCCTAATGAGTAATTAAGATGAAATTCTGAATTAATTGCATGTGTGTTACATTATTTGTGTTTTTATCTGTTTATCGTAGAAATATCTGTTTGTGTTTGTGTTTTTGTTTTGTTTTGCGAATTGAAAGCCTTATCGACATCTGATCACAAGATTGATTTGATTTCTATGTTATTTTAGATTTTTAGAATTTTATGGTAGGTTTCATGAAAATTCGATTTGGAACGAATAAATTAGAATAATGATTACACTTAGTTATCTTTAATTCCAATTAATTAGAGCCACTAATGGAGCCTATATAAGGCTCATATAATCTCTAGAATACATTTTTCACTTTCATATCATTATCCTTGAGTCCCTAAAATGTGTGTGTGTGAGAGAGAGAGAGAGAGAGAGAGAGAGAGAGAGAATCAAAGCTTGAGAAGGGTGAATTGCAAGGAGATTGAAGGGAGTTGGCTTAGAAGCTTAAAGATTTAGCAATCTAGAGCCCAATTAAAGAGTTTAGGTAAGGATTCAAGCCTTTACTTGTGTAATTAAGATATACCACATGAATTCAAGAGGAATTGGAATAAGAATTAAGCTTTGAGAGGTGAATTAGAGGCTAAACCACGCATGGATGTTCCTTTCTCACATATTGAGTTTGATTTCGAAGAAATTCTCTCATGCATGCCATTGTTCTCACCTTATTTGGGGAATTCATCAAATTCTATATCCTTTTACCTTAATTGATCATGTTTTTTTTTAAAAGGGGGGGGAAAGAAATCATGTTTTACTACGCATGTGTTATTTATTGAGTTTCAAGTTAGATTTCAACAATTGACTTGCTCTTTGGGCCTTGATTTTTGTGAAATGACTTTTAATTCATGAAGTTCTATGATTTTCTATATATTTTCTCAAGTTTTGGGCCCAAAAGAGGTACGTAACAACTTTGAATTTGAGTTTTGGACTTAGAACATCAACTTGGAAATTCCAAATTTCGGCCTCACCGCTCGAGCGACAGATCTCGCACTCGAGCGATCACTCTGTATCTTGCACTTTTTCTCGAGCAACCAAGAGTTGGCTCAAGCGTAAAATGCATGCTCCCAAATGTTTACCATTTTTGCAGACTACTCAAGCGACAAGAGTTGTGCTCGAGCCAAGACCTCAGTCTTACGCTCGAGCGACCATCGAGCAAAGAATTCACACAACCAGTACTTTTGCAGAGTTTATAGACCGCTCAAGTGAAGGAAGTTGCGCTTGAGCGACCACTCACATGTTTGGACATCCGCTCGAGTGAAGGAATTATGCTCGAGCGAGACCCTTGTTTTCAGGAAAAATGACTAAGTGTTTTGAAACTCATTTTGGCATCCCCATTGCATCCTAGGCATTCCTAGGCCATGAATAAGATATAATAATCAGGATAAGACGTAGAAACACACTAAGAAAGAAATGTAATAAGTTAAGCCCTATCAGAGTGTGTGTTTCAATCTGTGTATCTATTATGTTTGTGTAGGTCACGCGCTGTAAACAATCTGATTCGTCTGCTCTGTTTGTCTACTTTTGGAACCATCAGTGAATAATAACTTTGTAAATTACAAGTATTTTTGAGTGATATAAGATTATCTGTTTTCTGAAATATTATTTTATGCATGAATGAATGGTTGTCCAATATTTCTGAAATGTATTTGTGGCATTCTTAGTTTTAGATGACATCTGTTATCTGTTCTGTTACGTCCCAATTATAGGTCAACTGTATGCCTCATGAGCCAACTATTATGGATCCTTCTGTATATATCTCTTTATGGGTCAACTGTACATCTCTTGAGTCAATTGTATTGTCTTCGTATACGTGAGTCAACTGTATGCCTTTATGGCCGTTCCTTTATGGGTCAACTATTTTTCTTATTACTAATGGATGTACTACGTATGATTAACTACAAATTCTAATTATGAGTAAGATTCTGAATCTGTTTCTATTATGAACTCTGATTTCTGAACATGGTTATGAATTCATTTATGGTTCTAAAAACTTCTGAATTCTGTTTATGTAACGGTTATGGACAACATTCAATAAAACCTTTATTTTGTTGTTATTCACTAGGCTTTTGGTCACTGAATTATTTATGTATGTAGGTGATCAGGCTCGTGGCCAGGCTTAGTGATGATCGTCTGGAACTCTGTTTTTGTTGGCCACCCTTTATGCCTCTCAAGGAGGTTCCGGATTAAGTAAAGTCATATGGTCATGTTTTGTGAATGTACAAGACTTGCTTTCTTTTGATATATGTACAAGTCTTCTGTTTATCTGTACTTTGGGCTAAGTCCCCTTTTGACTTTATCTGTGTAAATGGGTGACGTAAGAGTACCGTATTTACGACGTCACATGTACATATATAAGTTTTTGAAAATTCTGTCCCATGTACGTCAACATAACTCAATGAACTATGTATGTTTATATATTTGCTTTCGCAGCCCCTTAATATGTGATAAACTGTTCAGAGGCCTTTGGTAATCCAAAGATTATTGGCCGATAACCACTCCGTCACAACCCAAACCCACCCCTATAGGTTTAGCATCGTAATCGGCCAATAATCCTGAGATTACCGAAGGCCTCTGAGACAGATTAACATAATATTAAGGGCTAGCGGAAGCAAATAACAAATATACAACGTCTATTGAGCTATGCAGACTTATATGAGACAGAAAATTTGAAACTTTCGATACATACATTTACACATCATCATATATATAGGCTAGACAAAAAGGGACTTATCACCAAATACAGAATAAACAAAAACACTTGTTAAACTGTAACAACCTCGACCTCTGATTAACGTTAAACCATGATTTAATACGCCTAATAAGTAATTAAGATGAAATCCTGAGTTAATTACTTGTGCATTGCATTATTTGTGTTTATATTTGTCTAATGTAGAAATATTTGTTTGTGTTTCTGTTTCGGTTTACGAATTAAAGGCCTTATTGGCAACCAAATGCAAAATTGACTTAGTATATGTGTTATTTAGGACTTTTAGAATTTTATGGTAGGGTCAGTTGATATTTGATTTGAAACGGATTAATTAGAATAAATAATGCTCAATTGAACATAATTAATGAATTTCTTAATCCAAGCCTATATAAGGCATTAGTGGACCCTTGTATACATTTTTGTTTTACACTTTCTTCACATCCTTTTTGAGCTCAAATGTGTGAGTGCGGGAGAGACTAAGAGAGAGAGAGAGAGAGAGCTGAGAACAACAAGGAATTGCTAGAATTGGGAAGAAATTAGTTTGGGACTTAAGGAGTTGGGCTTGGAATCTTAGTGTATTCATCATCTAGAACTCACTTGAGAAGTTGAGGTAAGGATTCAACACCTTGATTATGCAATTATGATGTCTAGAACATGAATTCAAGAGGAAATGAATTGAGTAATGCAAAAATTGAGCCTTAATGAATGAATTCCATGCATGCATGCATATATCATAGCATTTTGAGTTTTAATTTCACTCAAGTCATACATGCATGTGTTCATCTTGGCCTTGTCTTGAGAATTCATCACATTTCTTACACTTGACCTTAATTGATCTTGTTTTGGAAGCTTTAAAGTCAAGAAGCTTTAAAGTCAAGATAAAGCATGCATGCTATGTTTTTAATGAATGAAGTGTTGTTTTGCACAATTGGTAAGCTTTTGGGCGTTGGTTTTGTGAAATGATTTAGAATTCACCATGTTTTATCCATTTACAAGTATTTCCTTAAGTTTCCTCAAGTTTTTGGCCTAAAAAACCATGATTTGCAGCCTTAAAATTGAGTTTTGCACTTGGCAGAGCAATCTGGAAATTCCAGATTCTGCCTCTCCGCTCAACTGACCAAAGGTTGGCTCGAGTGTAAAATGCATGCTCCTAGAAGTTTACAGATTTTGCAGACCGCTCGAACGACAAGAGTTGCGCTCGAGCGAGGACTTGAGTCTCACGTTTGAGTGAGCATCGAGCGGAAAAATCGAGCAACCAGTACTTTTGCAAAGTTTACAGACCGCTCAAGCAACCACTCACATTTTTACATGTCCGCTCGAGCGAGGAAAGTTGCGCTCAAACGAGACCCCTATTTTCAGCAAATTTTGTTAAGTGTTTCTAAGAGCATTTTTGCATCCTCATTACATCCTGGACATTTCTAGGTCAAGATTAAGACACAATAATGAAGATAAAAAGTAGAAACACACCAAGATAAGAAAGAACCAAGTTAATGTTTCCGAGTGTGTAATTCAGTATGTATTCATTCTGTATCTGTGTAGGTCAAGTGCCACAAGATATCTGAATTGCCTACTCTGTTCGTTTACTTGGAGCCATCTGTTATTTGTGAGTAATAACTTAGTAAAGTTATGTTTAAGTTAAATTATTTTTTGTATATGGAATAAGATCTATTCTATGAAATGTTATGTTTTGTACTGCGAATGATTGTCCAACTCTGACAAATATTTGTGGCATTAATGCTGTGATTCAAGTATGCTATATGTACCCGGACCGGAGGTTTCTTTAAGAACTGACAAGTTATATGCACTTCGTTGGAGGTTCCTATATGGAACTAACAAGTTATCCATTCCCAGTCCAGAGATTCCTTTATGGAACTGATAAGTTATCCGTACCCGGCTGGAGGTTCCTTTATGGAACTGACAAGTATGATCTATGATGCTCTGTATATGATCTTTTAGCGCTATGAGATGTACCAAGGACAATTAAGCATGAACTCTGATTTTTGTATATGCTCTGAACAAGAATACGAATATGAATCTGTCTTCGATATGAACTCTGGTTTCTGAATTGGTTTTGGGACAACATTCATTTAATCCTTTACTCTGTTATTATTTACTGAGCTCCCACTCACTATTTATTTATTATGTATGTAGGTGAGCAGACATGTGACCAGGCTTAAGATGATGCTTGAAGAATTTTGTGTTTGTCAACCATCTTTTGTGCCTCCCAAGGAGGTTCCGGATTAAGTCAAGTCTTGTGGCCATGTTTTGTGAATGTTTAAGACTTTGTTTCTTTTGGTTTTAGAACAAAAATTTATGTTTATATATACATGGGGTGACGTGTAACTACTGTACCTTTATGACGTCATATATATGCTTATAAAATTTAAGATTATCTATCCTATGTATGTCTGCACAGCTTGATGGACTATGTATGCTTTTATATATATTAGCTTTCGCAGCCCATAATCATATATTATTCTGTTCAAAGGCCTTGGATAATCTAAGGATTATTGATTGGTTATGACGCTAAACCTACAGGAGTGGGTTTTGGTCATGACAGAGTGGTATCAGAGCACGTGTTCTACCGCACACACGAGTCCATACGAGCTTAGGATGTCCTAGTAAGAAGTAGGGGCATTCCATCTGCATGTGTGAGTGTGTGTTCATTGAAAGTGAAGACTGAATCTGACCATGACCACATGACATTGAAACAAATGATTTGAATGTTGTGAAAATGACTATTTGCCTATGTTTATAGTGTTCTGTTTACCTATAGCAAATGGAAAATACAAGAAGTGATGGAACAGTTGAATCATCTGAGGCTCGAATGAGCCGTATGAAACAAATGCTTGCAGCTTTAGCTAAGGCAATGACTCGACAACAAAGGCAACAACCTTTATCTCTTCCATCTTCGCCGGTCCAAGTTGAGCAGGATAACAATGATCGTATAAATTTAACTCAGAAGTTCATAAAGATGAAACCGCCGACTTTCTTAGGTGGTATCGAACCGTTGAAAGCAAAGACATGGTTACTCGAAATGGAGAAATTATTTGAAGTATTTCCTTGTTCTGAGATTCAAAAAGTTCTTTTGGCCACCTATACTTTGAAAGATGAAGCCCGGAAATGGTGGTTGCTAATCCGAAATAGTAATGGGAATATGACTTGGGCGCAATTTAATGCAATCTTCTATGTTAAATACTTTCCTTGGTGCTTCCAGGATCGGAAAGTTTCTGAATTCCAAGAACTCAAACAAGGCAGGATATTAGTGGCCGAGTATGAGACCAAGTTTACGGAATTGGCTTGATTTGCTCCACATATGGTGGATACTGATTACAAGAAGGCACAGAAATTTGAAGGCAGTTTGGATTTGGAAGTGTTTGACCGAGTAGGCATTTTGAAATTGCCAACCTATGTGGAAGTTTTAGATAAAGCAATAATGGCGGAAGCCACCTTAGCAGCAATGAAACAAGCCAAGGCATCGATAACAGCATGGAGAAGCAAAAGGTTTGGATCCAATTTTCGGAAGGACCGTTCATTCTTTACGGACAAAAAGCAAAATAGTAGATCTTTAAGCAGTACAAGCCAAAGCAATGGGTCTATGTTAATCTGTTCAGAATGTGGAAGGAAGTATAAAGGCACGTGTCACTGTGCATCGGGTGCGTGTTTCAGGTGTGGGAAGACCGGTCACATGATTAGAGATTGTCCGATAAGGTTCGACTATGCTAACCATCCGGCAGAAAGTTCAGCTGGATCCGCTCCTGTAATGAGGACCAATATAAGAACAAATGCTAAGGGTAATACCGGGAATGAAACACTAAGGCAAGGAATAGTGTTTGCACTAGTGCCTGGGGATTTACAGAATACTGAGTCAGTGGTATCAGGTATAATCTCTATCTATGCTCAGAATGCCTATGTACTGATTGATTTTGGTTCTATGCATTCATTTGTATCGCATGCTTTTTTTCGGAAATTAACTAGACCGTTAGAATGTATGAACTGTTTGCTATCTGTGTCTACACTATCTGGAAGTGTTATGATATGTGCTTATGTATATCCGACATGTGATATTATGATGGGTGATATGACAATGTACGTTGATTTACTGCCTTTGAGCATTGGCCATTTTGATTGTATATTGGGCATGGATTGATTGACGAAATATTGTGCCACTATTGATTGTGTAAATAAAACCATCATGTTTAAACCACCTGGTATGCCTGAGTTTGTTTTCACTAGGAATGGGGTAGTTCCTCCGCCGTATTTGATTTCATTCATGAAAGCCAGGAAGTTGTTGAGGAAAGGTTGTCGGGGCTACTTATGTTGTGTAACAATTGAGTCTTTAGATAATGCAAGTGTGGAAACTATTTCTGTGGTTTGTGAACTTCCTGATGTGTTTCCTAATGACCTACCTGGGGGACTTAATTGATAGGAAAATTGAGTTTACTATTGATGTAGTACCTGGAACACAACCTATCTCTAAGACTCCTTATAGAATATCGACTTCTGAACTAAAAGAGTTAACAGTCCAACTCCAAGAACTCTTAGACAAGAAATTCATTTGTCTGAGTACCTCATCTTGGGGAGCTCCAGTGTTGTTTGTCAAAAAGAAAGACGGGTCTTTGAGGCTGTGTATTGACTACAGTGACTTGAACAAAGTAACCATGAAGAACAAATATCTATTGCCCCAAATAGAGATCTGTTTGACCAACTCCAGGGAGCACAAGTATTCTCTAAGATAGACCTTAGATCCGGATACCACTAGTTAAAAGTGAAAGCAGAAGACATTGAGAAAACCAATTTCTAAACTAGATACGAGCATTATGAATTTTTAGTCATGTCATTTGGAGTAACAAATGTACCTGCAACTTTCATGGACTTAATGAATAGAGTGTTCAGACAATTTCTTGATGAGTTTATTATTGTATTCATTGACGACATACTAATTTATTCTAAAAGTAGGGAAGAACATGAGAATCATCTCAGAACTACTTTACAGATTTTGAGAGAAAAGTTGTATGCAAAATTTTCCAAGTGTGAGTTTTGGCTTGAAAGTGTAGCATTTCTGGGACATGTAATCAATAGGGATGCATATCAGTGGATCTACAGAAAATTGAAGCCATTGTGGATTGGCCTAAACTGACAAATGTGTCAAAAGTTAGAAGTTTTCTGGAACTTGGAGGTTACTACAGAAGATTTGTAAAAGACTTTTCAAAACTTGCTATGCCGTTGACCTAGTTAACCCAGAAAAATGTATCATTTGATTGGAACGATCAAAGAGATTCTACCTTCCAAGAGTTGAAAACCAGATTAGTAACTACACCGATTTTGACTCGGCTTAATGGTACTGATGGGTTTCGGATTTACAATGATGCATCCTACAAAGGTTTGGTTTGTGTACTAATGCAAAATGGTAAGGTGATTGCTTATGCTTCTCGGCAACTCTGACCACATGAAAAGAACTATCTGACACATGACCTTGAACTAGTAGCTGTGGTGTTTGCCTTGAAAATTTGCCGACACTATTTGTATGGTGTAACTTGTGAGGTATATACTGATCAAAAAAGTTTAAAATATTTATTTACCCAAAAAGAACTGAACATGAGACAAAGAAGATGGCTGGAATTGATCAAAGATTATGATTTGCAAATTCTGTATCATCCAGGGAAGGCAAATACCATTGCAAATGCATTGAGCCGAAAATCCATTGGGAATTTTTCATGTTTGCTCATCAGCTAGAAGGAATTGTTATGTGACCTAGAGAAGAATGAGATTGAGATTGTGATTCGTGAACAGGGCGGGATCGTAACTGCCATTTCCGCTCAACCTGCAATTATTGAAGAAATCAAAGAGAAGTAACTTGAAGATGAGTTCCTAAAAAAGATTGTAGATGAACTTGACTCAAAACCGAGACCATGACTTGAAACAAAACTTCTGGTGGCCTGGAATGAAGAAAAGCGTTGCTGATTTTGTGGCCCAATGTTTGCATTGCCAACAAGTCAAAGCTGAACAGCAACGACCCGCTGAATTACTTCAGCCGCTTCCAATAGCGGAATGAAAATGGGAACATGTCACAATGGACTTCATTGTTGGCTTGCCTCACTCTTCTCGGGGTATGGATTCTATTTGGGTAATTGTCGACCGTTTAACTAAGTTTGCCCATTTTTTGCCTGTTAAAACTATTTATAATGTGGACAAGTTAGCTAACATGTATGTGAATGAAATTGTGAGATTACATGGTGTACTAGTATCTATTGTATCTGACAAAGATTCGAAGTTTACATCCAGATTCTTGCAGAGTTTACAATAGGCTTTGGGAACTAAATTGCGATTGAGTAGCGCCTACCACCCACAAACAGACGGCCAAATTGAACGAACAAATCAAACTTTGAAAGATATGTTACAAATGTGTGTATTGGACTTCCAAGGAAATTGGGAAACCTACTTCCCATTGGCCAAGTTTGTGTATAATAATAGCTACCATTCAAGTATCGGTATGGCTCCTTACGAAGCTTTATATGGTAGAAAATGTCGATCTCTGATATGTTGGGCTAAAGTAGGTGATAGACCTTTATTGGGGCCAGAACTGGTGCAAGAAACGACTAAAAATGTGAAATTGATACAACAACGTCTGAAACCTGCACAGAGTCGCCAAAAGAGTTATGCAGATGTTCGAAGAAGAGACAGAGAATATGAAGTCGGAGATCACATGTTCACAAAATTGACTCCAATGAAAGGTCAGACACAGTTTGATGTAAAGGGCAAGCTAGCACCGAGATATGTTGGGCCTTATGAAATCCTTAAAAAAATTAACCCAGTGACGTATCGGGTAGCCTTGCCTCCAATCATGGAAAATATGTACAATGTCTTTTATGTTTCAATGCTTCGGGACTATTTGAGGGATCCATTCTATGTTATTGAGCTGACTCATGTGCTTCTGAAAGATGACTATACGTATGAAGAAAGGCCAATCCAAGTGGTAAACCGCAGAATCAAAAGATTGAGGAACAAAGAAATACCGTTGGTAAAAGTTGATTGGCAAAACCATTGAGAAACTTATGCAACATGGGAAACGGAAGAAGATATAATGAAGAGATATCCGGATTTGTTTCCGCTCGACCCAACGTTCTTCCAAAATGAAGGCAACTCGAGTTTGGAGGACCAAAGTCTTTAAGGGAGGAAAACTATAACAACCCCGACCTCTGATTAACGTTAAACAATGATTTAATACCCCTAATAAGTAATTAAGATGAAATCCTAGGTTAATTACTTGTGCATTGCATTATTTGTGTTTATATCTATCTAATGTAGAAATATCTGTTTGTGTTTTTGTTTCTGTTTCGATTTACGAATTAAAGGCTTTATCGGCAACCGAATGCGAAATTGACTTGGTATATGTGTTATTTAGGACTTTTAGAATTTTATGGTAGGGTCAATTGAAATTTGATTCGAAACAGATTAATTAGAATAAATAATGCTCAATTGAACCTAATTAATGAATTCCTTAATCCAAGCCTATATAAGGCATTAGTGGACCCTTGTATACATTTTTGTTTTACACTTTCTTCTCATCCTTTTTGAGCTCAAACATGTGAGTGAGAGAGAGAGAGAGAGAGAGAGTTAAGAACAACAAGGAATTGCTAGAATTGGGAAAAAATTAGTTTGGGACTTAAGGAGTTGGGCTTAGAATCTTAGTGTATTCATCATCTAGAACTCACTTCAGAAGTTAAGGTAAGGATTCAACACCTTGATTATGCAATTATGATGTCTAGAACATGAATTCAAGAGGAATTGAATTGAGTAATGCAAGAATTGAGCCTTAATGAATGAATTCCATGCATGCATGCATATATCATAGCATTTTGAGTTTTAATTTCACTCAAGTCATACATGCATGTGTTCATCTTGGCCTTGTTTTGAGAATTCATCACATTTCTTACCACTTGACCTTAATTGATCTTGTTTTGGAAGCTTTGAAGTCAAGATAAAGCATGCATGTTATGTTTTTAATGAATGAAGTGTTATTTTGCACAATTGGTAAGCTTTTGGGCCTTGGTTTTGTGAAATGATTTAGAATTCATCATGTTTTATCCATTTATAAGTATTTTCTCAAGTTTTTGGCCCAAATAACCATGATTCGTAGCCTTGAAATTGAGTTTTGCACTTGGCAGAGCAATTTGGAAATTCCAGATTCTGCTTCTCTGCTCGAGTGACAAATCCTGCGCTCGAGCGACCACTCTGTGTTTTGCACCTCCGCTTGAGTGACCAAAGGTTGGCTCGAGTGTAAAATGCATGCTCCTAAAAGTTTACATGTTTTGCATACCGCTTGGGCAACAAGAGTTGCGCTCGAGCGAGGACCTGAGTCTCACGCTCGAATGAGCGTCGAGCGAGGATCAAGCAGAAAAATCGAGCAGCCAGTACTTTTGCAAAGTTTACAGACAGCTCGAGCGAAGGAAGTTGTGCTCAAGCGACCACTCACATTTTTGCATGTCCGTTCAAGCGAGGAAAGTTGCGCTCGAGCGAGACCCCTATTTTCAGCAAATTTTGTTAAGTGTTTCCAAGAGCATTTTTGCATCCTCATTGCATCATAGGCATTCCTAGGCCAAGATTAAGACACAATAATGAGGATAAAAAGTAGAAACACACCAAGATAAGAAAGAACCAAGTTAATGTTTCCGATTGTGTAATTCAGTACGTATTCGTTCTGTATCTGTGTAGGTCACGCGCTATAAGATATCTGAATTGCCTACTCTGTTCATTTACTTGGAGCCATCTGTTATTTGTGCGTAATAACTTAGTAAAACTATGTTCAAGTTAAATTATTTTCTGTATATGGAATGAGATCTGTTCTATGAAATGTTATGTTTTGTACTGTGAATGATTGTCCAACTCTGACAAATATTTGTGGCATTAATGCTGTGATTCAAGTATGCTATCTATACCCGGACCGGAGGTTCCTTACGGAACTGACAAGTTATATGCACCTGGTTGGAGGTTCCTATATGGAACTGACAAGTTATCCGTTCCCAGTCCGGAGGTTCCTTTATGGAATTGATAAGTTACTTGTACTTGGCCAGAGGTTTCTCTACGGAACTGACAAGTATGATCTATGATGCTCTGTATATGATTTGTTAGAGCTAAGGGATGTACCAAGGACAATTATGCATGAACTCTGATTTCTATATATGCTTTGAACAAGAATACGAATATGAATCTATTTTCGATATGAACTCTGGTTTTTGAATTGGTTTTGGGACATCCTTCATTTAACCATTTACTCTGTTATTATTCACTGAGCTCCTGCTCACTATTTATTTATTATGTATGTAGGTGAGCAGGCGCGTGACCAGGCTTAAGATGATGCCTGAAGAATTTTGTGTTTGTCAGCCATTGTTTGTGCCTCTCGAGGAGGTTTCGGATTAAGTCAAGTCTTGTGATCATGTTTTGTAAATGTTTAAGACTTTTTTTTTTTTGGTTTTCAAACAAAAATTTCTTTTTATATATACATGTACCTCCAGTATCTTGTGTGTTTTTTCTTCTCTTATTTCGCCCTAATCTTGCGTAACTCCTCCCTATAGGAAGGCAATAATGCCATTAGGCCAACACGTGTCCACAGCCCAAATCCCTCTAGATTTTGATCATAAATCTCCATAGATTGATGCTTATCTAATTAACATTTGCGGTAATTATACTTTGGCCTAGTTCTTTAACATAATTATATAAACAAACTAATCCCTAATTAAATTACATTTTGTCGCATATCAACAGAAAATTAATTATTTAGTTTACTATCACACCCACTATTATTATTATTATTATTATTATTATTATTATTATTATTATATTTCGATCCCTACTTTTTTTATATATTATTTTACAAAAAAATGCATAATAATATATAATATATAATATATTTTTTTTTTGAGATTAAATAAATATAGTATTAATTTAAATATAATAATTAAAAATCTGGGTTGTTACAATTATTATTATTATTATTATCGTGATTGGTTGTGATATTAATTAAATATTTAGGGTGTCACATTAATTATACAATTAATCATGATTTAGTTAAGCTTTGGTTAGGATTAAACTTAGGGTGGAAGCATGGTTCCATGTTTTGGGGGTACTAGCAAGCTTTTTCCATGAATTCATGGATTATGTTTGAAAAGTTGTATTCAATTCTCTTCCCTAGGGTGGCCGGCCATATGGGGGTGATTTGAGGGAATTATTTCATTTTTTTCTTGTGTACAATTGTTGGAAATTTCAAAATATGGTGTATACAAGAGGTTTAAAGGTACAAGTATATATATATTAGTACTAGTTTGGGGTCAATTAGGGATTTAATAAAAATGTGAGGGCTTTGGGTTTAATTTATGAATTGTTTAGTGTAGAATTAAACTAAATTAGGGTTAGAGAATCTAATTTGGTTTGGATTTCTTGTTTCGAATAAAAAGGTTATCAACTGACAAACATGATGAAAACTAGAAAAATCTAGGGTTTTCAAGTGTAATTCTATATTTAGGGAGTCAATTAATCAGTATTAAGGTATTAGAAATGATTCCTAAGTTCCCGAAATTGATTAGGGTTCGCGAGTTTTCAGTTGGAGAATGTATTTTGATCCGAGGGTTAAAATTGCAATTAATTAAGAAATTGAGGGACTTCAAAGAAATAATTTAAAAGTAAGGGAATTTTAAGAAAATAAAATTTTCAGGGGCCTCACATTACTTGAACGCTAAACTTAGAAATTTTAGTCGAAAAATTATTTTTGTACTAAAACTAGGGGAGCCACCTTTTGATTTAATTGGATTTTTATTTTTTTTTGTATTTTTCTTTGAATTCAAATGAGGGGTATTTCCTTATTTACATTGTAAACTTAAGTAAATGAAATATAAATGTAAGAGGCTAAATGAAAACATTTACTTAAATGGTTACATATGGAAATAAGATTAATGTGTTAGGAGTGCCTTAGGAGTTGAGCTGCGTGACTTGCTGTGTCCTGGGTGACTGCTCAAGCAATTGGTTTATCGCTCGAGCGGTGAAGAGGGTGCGTCTAGTATTTTTCTCTACGAACTGAAATGTTGAGAGCTTGAGTTCACCGCTTGAGTAGTAGAAAGACCGCTTGAGCGGTTTGCGCGACATCAACAACTTAAAAGTTGCATTTTAGATGATTTCTTTCACTTTTTGTTTTCCTCTTCCTCTTCTCTCTCTTCAACTCCAAAAACCCTAATTTTTTCTCTCTAAATATCTTACTTTTCACCAAGATCCAAGCCTAAACTTCTTGTAAAAGACGAAGACTACGTAGAGATCTTGATTTCTACCGATTGGATTGCAATTTTGTCAAAGTTCTTGCTTGGGTCTTTGTTGTTTGCTCTCATTCTTGTGGTAGGAGATTCTCTTAACTCCATATATTTATGATTTGGTGTGATTTTATAACATTTTGGGATTATGGGTTGTTATGAGTTAGGAAACTTTGATGAAAAGTTGTTAATATACAAAAATGGAGTTTTCACTCAAATTTTTGAAATGTCTACAATGTTTTGACATATTAATGAATAATATTTGAAGATTTGTGGATTTGATAAAGAAATGAGGAAAACTCCCAAAATTCTGGAAGCCCTAGATTTGGGATTTTTGATTTAAAAGAGGGTTTGAACTAATTGGTACTTTATGTTAAAATTTCCATAATTCCTTGAATATATGTGAGTAGGATGAATTTTTGATTCATGATGATATTATTGACGATTCATGAGAGTTAAATCATATGGAACCTTGGGAATGTTGGAATTATTGTTGGTAATGAGAAAGAGTTAGAGTCATGGAAAAGAGAATATTTCATTAGTTTTTACTTGTTGGATTCTTATGCAATTAAATTGAGTTTTGGGTAAATTAGAATATTCGTAAATTCATGCATCGCATTGCATTCTCATGGTTTTGGACTAAGTGTCAAGTGATTTGAAAGTGTGCGTGTTTTGGGTATGTATCGTGTGTGTTAAGGTGCCCAATGTGTGTTGAGGTGCCCAATTGCCCTTTTGTGCTTGTAGGCCAAAAAATGTGAGATGTTATCGGTATATTATTAAGGTGCCCAATTGCCCTTCTGTGCTAAATGCCAGTAAATGTGGGGGATATGATTGAATAGATTGTTGTGTCTAATTACCTCTTCGTGCTCAGTGGCCAGTAAATGTGGAGATGTTTTCTAAATGAAATGGGTGTCCAATTGTCCCTCCATGGTCGGTGGCCGGTAAATGTGGAGATGTTTTCAAAGTAAGAGGTGCCCCCTTGCCCCATCGTACTTGGTGGCCAATAAATGTGGGGAATGATTGAGATGTCTAACGTGGATTTTATTACAAAATGAAAAGACCTTGGTTATGTTAAAGGTTAAAGAGTTGGGTTAGACATAGGTTTTCAATTATACATTGAGCATTTGAGTTTCAAAACAAAGTCAAAGTTTTAAGCATGACATGGCATTGCATGAGCATAATCACATCAAACGTTTATATATTGGGTTAAGTTCATTTCCTATTGTGCGTAAAAACTTACTTCCTTTTTTTGGGCTGGATATTCTAGGTGATGAAGATGTGCCTTCGATTCATTGAGAAGAAAATGGATTCTAGATAGAGCACTGAAGCTCCTTTTAATGTTGTTTGTTTACAGCTATCGAACTTACTTCCTGGGATAGGATTTATTTTGTTGTGATCAAGGCCTTTAGCCTTGAAAGATGTAAGCTATATGACAATTTGATGTATATTTTATAATTCTGTGTATTGTAAATCAATGTAATAAACTTAAGATGAAGAATGTATGAAAAAGTGGTGAGTTTTGGCTTATAAGATTGTTGTCTTTTGTTCCTTCTTTGGGATATCGGGGCGTTACAGAGCATGTAAGCGTGTTAAACATAGTTTGTTCAAGATCACTAAATATAAAGGACCTCACACATGTGTGTAACGCCCCAATTTCTAGAAATTTGATTAACATCAATTAAATTCATTTTCATTTCTTTATTAGATATCCATTCAATTTATACATGCGGAAGCCAACATGATACCCAATGCCCAACAACAATCATAATAGAAATATATCTCCTTTTCAAATATCCCATTTCATTAAATTGAGATTTTCATAACAAAGATCACATGCATTATACATTCACAACTCCTAAGCCTGAATATATAGCATGTGACAAACTATTACAACATACATAGAATTTCAAGTAAAATGTCTTAAGGGCTTACATCTTCAAGGAATAGAACATTGTTATAAAAGATGGGTTTCTATCCTGTACAAATAAGCTCAAGAGGTGTACAAAACAAACGATAAAACAGAAAATTCTCCGTGCTCCAAATGTCATATCACAAGCTTTCAACGAGGAGGAGGCATTCCATCAATGCTTGAAAATGATTTTCCACAAAGGGATGAGAGACAATATTACCAATGCATATGAGGTTAACATGTGTACGATCATGAATGCAAATGATGTCACTTTATGCTAAGAGAGGTTTTCTTTGTTGATGAATGTAATAATGCAAGTTTGCCAAAACATTTCCAGGTTCCACCAATTCCAATAAATCAATTATTCAACCATAAATAATAAATGAGAAATCCTTAGGCATGTGTCTACAAGTAGTATATTCAGAATTACCAAAAAATCCACATTCTCCAGCTATTACCTAGAAGGGTAGTTGGACACATGACTCCGCGTGAATTTCCAAACTTTCATTGAGAACCTTAAGCCAACTTAATTCAAATTTTCAAACTTTTCTACACATCCTAAATTTAATCACATTATTTACTTTAATAATTCAACAAGATTCCAAAGAGTATTCAAATGATTTTAACACCAATTTCGCAAAAGTTCTATGAGTGAAAACATGTGTATGATAGTGCAATGTATGAATTGAATATGGTTTCCATTTCCTAATGTTTCAATTCATTCTACAACAATTCAATCCACTGATTACCAAAACAGTTATCTCTATCATATTATTCCATAAATGGCAACACGAGAGCATATCTAAATTGATTTCATCAATACATTTTAACAATTCTCAACATTCCTTGAGTTTCAATTAATCTTAATAAATTCAATAATACCTAATTTTCCAAGGAAATCCACAATTTCTAACACAGATCGTTATTTCTCATTTCAAATTTCAATAAACAATAAAAAAAACCCCAATTTTCACATTCTAGTGTTTGAGTAAAATTTAGGGCTTTCGCAATTTCGATGTCAAACTTTGAATCAAAACACCATTTATTAATTTGAGAGACAACTCTCTAATTTTAAACCAAAGGTGCAAGCCTTAGTTTTTATATCATATATATATATATCAAAATTCTCAAAATTTCCACAAAATCATATCTAACAAAATACCACATGAACACGGTAAAAATATATATATACAATGATAAGAAGGTCCTTCCCTCAAATAGAGAAAAAAAGAAGAAAAGTCTAAAAAATCAAATGTGCCAAAAACGCGATTGACCCTGGTCAAAACGAAGCTCTCCATACGCTCTCTATTCCATATCAAAGGAGCAAGGTGAAACTTTGACTCTAACTATGGTGGATTGAAGGTTTTGTTTTGGGTAAAGATTTTAGAGAGAGCAGAGAGAGAGAGAGAGAGCTTTGAGAAAAAATAGTAGAAAGGGAGAGGGGGTATGTAAAAGCGAGGGAATAGAGAGTGGGTGAAGTCTATATATAGTGTAAGGGCAAAAAGTTGGTTTATGCCCATAAATTTAACAAGAATGATAGTTTTCACGAGCTGAATTCGAATAGACCGCTTGAGTGACCAAAGTTGTGTTTACGCGGTAAATGAAGGCTTGTAGTATCTCAAGTCTCAGAACTTAGAACTATGAAAATCTAAAGACTGCTCGAGCGACCAAATGTGCATTCGAGCGAACTGTGCTGAAAGCCTAGGTGCTCAAACTACAAATGAGCATAACTCTCTCGTCTAAACCCCGTTTTGGGCAAATCAAGTGTCTAAAATAAAGCCCTAAAAATAGCTACCCAATAGTTCTAGTCTTAAGTCAAAATTCAAAGTGTAGGGAGAGAAAGAGTTTAAAAGAGTAAAGGCTACTCAAGAACAATTATTTGAATCACAACTTTGGTTCAAACTCACTCAACTGACATAATGGCATATTGATCAATGCTTTGCTATCAAATAAGAAGGTTCCAACTATAATAATAAAAGACTCAAAGTAAATTCATTAATTAAAAGAGTCGAAAGTGTTACATGTGTATCTGCAACGCTTACACAAGATCATGCAATGTTAAACATAAAGTTGATTAAGCACGAAGTACGAGATCTTGTAAAGGCAGACTCATCAATCAAGATCTCTGTACTGAGAGCTAGTATTGGGCAAAAGTTTGATGGTTTCTTACCATTTTATGCTAAGGCCTAAAATGCAAAGCAAAAATCCATTTCAAATATCTTTAGGATTTAGAATGAATTATACCACATCTTACCGAAATAGATGATGACTACAATGGATTCCAATCCAGGAACTATCGTTTCATGAGAAAGAATGCTATCAAGTGTTGCAAATAATGTTATATTCAAATGAGTGTTTTAGGCATTTAGTTCTTCTATCAAGGGTTTCAAACATTGTAGGCCAATTATCAACATAGATGGAGCCTTTCTAACTAGAAAATATAAAGATAAGTTACTAATTGTAGTTTCATGGAATGTAAATAATCATGTATTTTTAGTTACTTTTGTCATTGTAGAAAAGAAGAGACTAGATACTTGGTCATGGTTTTTAGCATATGTTAGGGAGTATGTGACAAAACGAAGTAGCCTTTGTTATTTATTTGACAAACATGGATGACTCTTATTATTAGTGAATTGCTAACGTTGTGGCAACATCTAAATGGTTATCATCGCCATTGAATTCATCATCTTGCCAACAACTACCATGCAAAGTACAACAATGTGGTGTTTTGAGACATGATCACCTTGGAAGTTTATGAGAATCAAAAGAAGAAGTTTGACTAGAAAATGAAGTTAATCAAAGACTTAAATTCCAAAGCTGCAAATAAACTTGATTGCAGGCCACTTGAACTATGGACTCTAGCACATGATGGTGCCAAACCCAAAAAAAAATCCACGCTGGCAGTTACACATGGGGGGCTTACAAATTCGGAAATAAATCAAAAAACACAAGTGGTCCAATAAGATTGTATAAAAATCAAATGAGGTGATATACAAACATGATCTTACACAACCAATTAAAATAACAAAATACAAATTACATCTTGATCAAATCACCTATATATATAATATGTATGGAGGTGTGAACAGAATTTGCATGAATATTTTGCATGATTAGAATGAAGTCAGTCTGAAAAAAAAAAACAAAACAAAAAAACCATAAAAATATTAGCAAAAATTTCAACAAAAAAAAAAACAAAACCAAATCAAATCAAAGGAAGAATGAAATTCATTCATATTCATCTATCAAGTCAAACAATGCCAAATCGACAAAAAAAACAAAGCAAAGCTCAATAAAAATAATCCAATAATGATAATTTAGACAAAAATTAGTGGCAAATCAAAAATGAACGACGATGATCAGATGTCGATTTAGACAATGGTAGAAGCGAAAGTTTATAGTCCTTGTTAGGCTTGGCCCTGTTTTACTTAGGCCTTTTTTAATGGCTTTTTTTTTTAAAAAAGAACGTATCCTTTTAACAAAGAAATGTGTCACTTAGGCCCGTAGCCTTTTTTTTGGGACAAATGGTTTTGAATTAGTTTCCTCGTCTAAGGACTGTGTTTTGAAGAAAGGAAAGTATCCTATCTTTTATCCATAATAAAGTGTTTAGAGTCCTCTCTCCTAAAGGGACTTGGTTTCCAAAAGGACCGTGTGTTTTTTTATCATATCTTGCGAAAGTTTAGAGTTGAACATCAAAAACAACATGCATAAATAAAATCATCGCTTACTCAATTCAAAACTAAGATTCCATGCCAAAAAAAAAAAACATGGAACTACCCCGTGACAAGAAGACATGCAAGGACAAACACGAAAAACATGATTCTTGCCTCAACTTTTGGATCAAAACAAGGTTTTCCTTCACAACATTTTCTCTTTCAACTTCAAATCAATGCATGATCAACAAAAACAAATTCAATCATGCAATGCAACTAGATGAGATGATCAACAAAACAATGAAGAGAGCAAGAATCTAACCTCAAATCGATCTTCCAAGCCGAAACTCGACTTCTCTAAAAAAAAACTCTAAACTTCGACTTCTTCTCTCTCTAAAAACAAAACTTTCTTAACACTTTTCTCGGACACGTGGCATTACCGAGGTTGGTTTAACTCAAAAAGGTGATTGATTGATTAGACAACGACAAAGCGTATTCACAAGCTTGATGTGGAACAACACGAGAGTAATGACATGACGGCTAAAGACAAAGCTATTATGGAGCTATGACTACCAACCTTTATGAGAGCTTCAATGGAGTGTTAAAAGGTGTACGCCATCTTCTTATCACATAGCTGGTACAACTAACCTTCTACAAATGTGTTAGTTATTTTCAGGAATAAAGTGACAAGGCCAATGTTGAAATGAACACCGATAAAGTGTACAGTGCTTATACAAAAGAGATGCTCACCAGATGGGAAAAAAAGTCCAGGGGTCATTTAGTGTAGAGTTTCAATATAAATTTGGGCGTTTTTGATGTTGAAACTGTTGTGAACTGTTTGTTTTGAAATTGAAATTTGCATCTTAACGTGGTCAACTTGATGGAAATAACATGTGATTGTCAAAAATGACAGAATTATTAAATTCCATGTTCTCATGTCATTGCAACATGCAAATTTGCTAGCCATGACCACCTGCAATATGTTAATGAATGTTACACATTGAAAGCACAAATGACATGTTGTCAACACTCTTTTAACCCTGTAGTTGATGCTTTTTATTGGCTAGAGCATAACTTCTAAAAACTCTATCCCAATCCCAACTTTGCTAGGACTCGTGGTCATCCAAGGACAACACGGCTTCGGAATGTTATGGATTGACGAGAGTCTCAAACCAAACAAAACTGTGGATTGTGTCGGCAACAAGGTCATAATCAGATGATATATCCAAATAGCAATGTAACAACCTCAAGTAGTGGGCCACATAAACAAGGATTATGCAAATCGATTGTACCATGTGTTGTATTTTAATATTGAATGTAATGTAATATCAATCTTAAGTAACTATGTTGTAGGTGGTGTCACATTTATTAATATAGAAATGGTTGATAACATTTATCTTTTTATGAATAAAAAGAAGTTAGTGATAAGTATTACAATTCACATAGTCGTAGTATTTTGCAGATAGTTGATTCAAAGAGTTGTCACATTTTCAAATTGACTTTATTTTTTGTAAGGCTAATAATGCATGTAGCATTGTAGACACCCCATTTTTGACCGCCTTTAAGACTTGGACACTTTATTCCGAACACCCGATGATGAAAGTTACACTATGCAATCTTTTGAATTCTCAACGAAGAAATTTGGATTCAAGCTCTAATCCAATACCTTATACCCCATTTTGGCCAAACTATTTTAGACCTTAAAACCTTCCTCTCAAAATATTTTTCCAAATGCTTCTATGATGTTCCGAGGCTCGCATTTCGTTTAAAATATTGTACTTTTCGGTAAACCAAGTAAGGACAAAGTGGAAATAAATGAAAGGGAGGTGAACTCTTTGAAAAATCTTTAAAACATCTTATTTAGAGGTTTGGAGTTGAAGTTGAGTATCAAACCGTTGAGAAAGAATGAACAGCTTCACTAAAATAGGCATATCTATTTGCACACTTAGAATTTAGATGTGAGGCCAAGGCTTCAATTTAGACTCAAGAATCACCTAAAATTGAGTCCGGATGAGGAAGATATACTTGTTTGAAGTCGTGCTTGAAATGCAGATTTTTGGACCTGGTCGGGTCCATTTAGAACTGGCGAGGCACGACTGGGCCTCAATGAAACTTTTTCCAAACTTGCTTTTTAGGCTAGAACGTGCATTTTTGGGCCTGGCCGTGGGTTTTGGAGCTCGGCCGGGTCTCAATGGCGCCAGACAGACAGTTGGCGGGAATTGAACAAATATCTTTGTTTAAAGATATTTTTGACCATTTTGGCTCAAATTTTATAAATAGGACCTCTTCTTTCAGAATTCAAGGTTAGAAAAATTTTCAAAAGCTTTGAAGAGCTAAATAGACCTCCTACCATCTTCCTTACTCCTTTGATTTTCAAATCTCCTTTTAACTATACATACACAATACATACACTATTGGAGCTTGTTCTTGAAGCTTTTTGCTAGAGTTTCAAACCATATTTCATAAACTTGAGGGTGCTTTGGAATCAAGTTTGTTTAACCAAAGCTTTCTCTCTTCAAGAGGTATAAGCTTGTCACCTTTTTCCTTGCTTTCATTTCTATCTTTTTCTTGTGTTTATACACTGTTTTGGATCCATTCCAAGTGCTGAAACTTGGGGTTAAAAGGCTACCAAAGGTAGAAAGGGTTTAACAACCCTTCTTGCACTTTATCCCATAGCTCATTCCCCTTGTTTTCCTACTCTTTTCTTTGGTTTTTACACTGATTTTCAGAATTTAAAAAGGCTGAAAAACATGGTTTAAAAGTTTCAAAAGTGGAGGGATAGCCACCTCTCCTTGATTTTGCTTACTAGCTTTATATCTCTTGCTTTTGTCTATTCTTTTGTGCTCTTTAAACACACTTTTAGCCACTATTTTTGGGCTGTTTTGGGACTATTCTTGGACTATTTTGGTGCTGAAACATGTGATTTAAAATTACAAAAAGTGGAAGGGTTAGCCACCCCTCCTTAGGCTTTATTCCATAGTTTTTTCTCTACTCTTTTTACTTACCTTCTCTTGCTTTTAGCTACTGCTTTTGTACATTTTAGGGGCTGTTATGGCCTGTTTAATTCATTTAAATAGTTTACGCTTTAAATATCATACTTGTTGTATTGTAAGTCCTCATGGTTTCGGTTGTTTAGGCCCTAGACACTGAGTCATTTGAGTTGATAGCTTTATTTACTTAGTTTTCATGCGAAGAGTTTCATTTTAAATAATCAATCTCGCATAACCATTTCTGCAACCTCCTTTTTTTCTTTTTTTATTTTGTTTGAGAGTTATTTCAACCGATTGATAGTTATTCAAAGCATGAGAAAGAGAACTATGCTCAATGGCTTAATCTCTACAGAGGTTTATCGTCAATGGCATGGTCTCTCTTTCATCCTTAGAAGCACTTCCCATTTGACCTCTCCTCTCATTTAGTGGACTTAATCATCACTTTTGGACAAATTGATTAAAGAATGGCAAGGACTAATAAAGTTGGCCTAAAATCAATGAAATCGACATAATGAAAAGGAATTAGAATAGTTAAGTTCAGCCGAACATTATGCCGAGTCCATCATGTCAAGAGTCGTCACACATCAATTCATGATATTTTGATGAACCTTGAAGTGTCTCTACCTCCTCTTTGAGTTCATTCCATGATAGAAGGGGATGGATGGTTGTTATTCATTGCATTCATTTAATTTTGTCCAAATTGTGGCCAAAATCATCAAGCAAGCAAATTGCTCATTGATGGTTTTAGAAACGATTCCAACCTGCTCTTGAGGCTTTCCCATGACAGAGAAGTGTGAGAGGGACAAATAGAGCTCAAAAAACTCTGTCTGCATTGTTTTCACCTCAGATCACAAAAATAGGATTTTGCATAAAATGAAGGCATAACCGGCCTTATTTGGGCCTGGCCGGGCTTCATTGGGGGTTGGCTGGGCATCAATGTTTGGTAAGGCAGTGTGTTTTTTGCAGAAGCAGAGGGCAGTGATTAGGGTGGAACAGAGTAACTTGGGCAAATAGATGAACTTATAGGTATCACACATGCAATTGTCATGCCTCATGGTTGTTTGAATTAGTATTATAATTAGTTATTGATTGTCGTAATTAATATTGTTGTAGCAATGTTTTGTTAGATGGTTAGTTTATTTTGTTGTAATAGATTAGCTAGTTAGTTAATGATAGTTTAGCTAGTTAATTACTTACTCATTCATTCGGTTTTATAATAATTAGTTTAATTTGGACTTTCGGACATTGATTCGCACCCTCTTGCACGAGGGCCAATATGTAATAACGCGTATGTCTTCTAACCCCATGTATTTCTCTCTTTTATTTACCTACTTACGATGGTTAGTATAGAAGAATATCATTTTTCAAATTAGCATTCTTATGATTCGCATCCATTGTCTTGCATACATCAAAGATTCGGCTCATCATACTAACCCAATACCAATGTTCAAATTCATTGCTTGAATACGTGTTTTATCACATGTCTTGAATGGAATCATATATCATGCCCATAGCCGAGCCTACGAATTACATAATGTGTGCGTTGCATTTGGTCATATTGCATTAATTAGGAGCATGCATATTTTTTTAATTATTTTGCTTTGTTTTGGCTCAGAGTACTAGGTGAGCAATTTTGAGCTTTAACATCTTGCATCGAATGTTTGTGTTACTATGCAAAGCATACTTCCATGAGTCTAATTGCTTAAATGATATACATGTTTGAATGCTTGTGGATGAATGTTAGTTGCTTGAATTGGGATAGTTTGATTAATGTCCATTTTAAGCCCACTTTTTCAAGTGGCATATTCATAATACTCTTTTCAAAAAAGCAAGCATGAAATCAAATGTTCCAATTCTTGTAAATTAGTCTATACTTGTGTATGCATCACATAGTAAAAATAGCTAATAAATTAGAACAAGAGTATATAACGTAAATAAAAATTACATCATGATTAATAGAGGCCGATCTTTGATTGAGCGAGTGAAGTGCTCAATCCATGACCTTCCCCTCTCGTACCTAAGTTTTCGAGTCGAGACACTTTAGTGATGATGGATAAGTGGCCTTTGGCATGAGTCTCGGGTTTCCTAAATTTTTCAAAAATATTTAGATGGCGACTTTAAAATCTGATAAAGCAGTCCATTTTTAGCATTTGATTCAAATATCGATTTTCCAAAAGAATTGTCGGATTTGGACTCTTTTTGTGTTTTCACTGTTTCACATTGCACTTTGTGAAATCAGATTCAGAACCACGAGAGTCCGAACTGAGGGGCTAGTCGTATTCGAAAGGAGCACGAAAAGTCAAGCCACAAGCATGCTTAGTTTGCCTCCTTTAATCTGTCACCAAGGTTTTAAAAATCGGTGTTATGTAACGATTGTGGTGGTATACACTACCCATTATACCCGATTTTTTGGTGTGATGGAAATTAACAGTTGTAACGGTTGTTACAGCTACTATAGTGGCCGTAACACCCACCGTTACAATATTCTGAATAGTTACGTTTAAAAAAAAAAAGCTTACCAAATATACATTATGCACATTCTACGCATACTTTTATGCTTGATTGGATGGTGGACCTCTATCATTCAACAAAACTCTTGAGTTTTTAATATTGCAAACCCATGAACCACGTTCAATTGAGAATTTGAGATTTTTCAGGCTTGTGACTCCATTTTCAAATTGACTTTTATCTTTTGTAAGGCTAATGATGTATGTGGCATGCTTAGTTTGCCACTTTTAACTTGTCACCAAGATTTTAAAAATCGGAGTTACATAACGATTTGCGGTGGTAGATACTATTCATTACACTCGATTTTGCGGTGTGATTGAAATTCATAGGTGTAACGGTCATTACAGCTAGCGTAGTGGCCGTAACGCCCCTATTACATACCGTTACAATATTCTAAACAGCTTCATTTCCAGAAAGAAAAAAGCTTATAAAATATACATTATACACATACTGTTATGCTTGATTGAATGGTGGACCTCTATCATTCAACAAAACTCTTGAGTTCATATTACAAACCCATGAACCACGTTCAACTGAGAATTTGAGATTTTTCAGACCTGACTCCATGAATATTCAGATCCACAGCCTTTATAGCCTTTAAAACAATCTTATTCACCGTCAAAACATGGTGATTTTGGGTGTACCATAAAGTTAAAATATTATTCAATGATAACTTGAAAATAAATTATTTATTTAAATAATTTAATAAAGAGGACTGAATAATTAGGCATACTTCTTTCTTCTTTTTTGTGTGTGTGTGTGTGTAAATAGAATCACCCTTATCTTGATGGATCATATTGTCCAATCTATTTATGGGACTACAAAGAAGCTTGATTCTATAGGACCCTAGAATGTGTGAGAACTAATTAGTAAGAATACAAATTCAAAAAATAAGTATTGCGTGAAGAATCAGTGTTTAGAAGGGTTTCGGAATCATAGTTCTACCCCTATATTCTATTATGATGTTTAGTTTGAGTTTTGAAAAATTAATTTCACCTCTCCTTTTGAAAAGTCGTTCCAGGCGGGCTTTTAAATTTTGAAATTTGGCCTACCGGTCGTCCCTTAGACATCCGGGCGGTTGACCTAAACAGTGCGATTTTTTTTTTTTTTTTTTTGCAATTGGCACTTGTTTTTTTTTTTTTAATAAAACAATATTTTTTAAAATTTTTAAAATTTTTTATGAGCTTTTAATAGATTTTTGAGTTGTGTGTTTGGTTATGAGTTGTAAGTTTTTGTATCAGATATCATATGTCGCATCAAAAATTTCCCACTCAATTCAAAAAAAATTTCAAAACTCATTCACCAAACATATTTTCTACACTCAAATCATAATTTTAAAACTTACAAATTCAAAATACAACTCTATTCTCAATTCATATTTAAAAAACTCTACCAAACGCTACCAGTGTTTTTCTTCTACTTTCCTTTTATTTATTTATTTACTTTTTTTGGGGGGGGGGGTTGTCTTCTCATTGAAAAATTATATATTTTTATAAATATCATACAAAAATTAATGTACTATTGAAATGCTTATATTACTATGTTGTGTTCAAAGTTTGCATTATTATTTATTTTTGTGAGAATTTGAAGTTCTTAAGATTAAATATTGTAAGATTTTTTTACGTGGGACAAAAAAAATCTACACTCTCTTGGTTTTGAACAATCGAAGTGCAAGATTTTTCAAGGTACGTACTGTGATAAAAGTGTATTTGTTTTTATGTCTGAAATTGAACAAATACTAAATTTGACCAGTGCATTTCTTTTCTAAATCTTTAATGAAACAGGATTTGTCCGTACAGGTTTCAATTGATTCAAAAATCAAGGATATATAATGACATTTTAAAAAATCATACTCTGTATATTAATTATTTTGTAATATAAATTAAATCTCTCTAATTTAATCCTTACATTTTGTTAATTTCGTATTTGGATTAAGGATTTTAGGAAAGTTTTGTGAATTGAAAAAAAAAAATTGAAAAAAAAGATGGGTTGGCTGTTGTGTAGGAGCACAACAATCACTGTTGTGTAGTCAATGAGGTCCATTTCGATGATTCGAATCGTTCATTTTTAAGAGTACATCAAATAGAACATATCTGTAATCAAATTGATTGAATATCGATAATCCTTTCGTCAAATTGTATGTGTTTAATTTCATTCTTTAAATCACATTTGCTATTTATTTTTTTAAATAAAAATATAATTTGAAAAAAAAAATTATCAACATCTAATCAACTTAATTTTTAATTTAAAATATTTATTTATTTACTTCATCGAGAATTCTTTGTTTCTTTGACTATGCTAGCTTTGGATCGCAATGGCAATAGTGGTAACGACACATTCCTTTTAGTTCCGAGCAGCCTCAGCCACCTCAGCCAAGGATCAAGCGTGTTGGGATGTTCTTCCATGGTGTCAACGCCGTGATCCCGTGCAGTCATCATCTACTCCGACTGCCTTCTCTTTGTCCAATACTTGAATGCATCCATTCGGCCCGGTTGGGCTTGTTTACCTCTTTTGCTAGATATGAAGGCGATACTGTCATCTTTTGATCATGCATATAGTAGTATGGTTAGTAGGCAAGTTCCTGCTCATATTTTGGCTACTGCTTCTCTGCAGGGAGCATCTAATCCTGTATTATCTGTTCTATGGAAGTTGGTTGCTGTTTTCATAAAATTTAAAAAAACCCATCCAACACCGGTTTGCATTGCCATTTCAGCACATAATGATTCATTTTATGTCATTGATTGCAAGTTTGAAACTCATGTTGTATTTGGTGCACAATTATGTACTTTAATAGTAAAGTGTAGAGAAGCTCTTCATTTACCAGGCTGACCTTTACGCTATACATCAGATTGTATTCACGCAATTGACAATAGCAATACCAAGACCAAGTGCAAGTGCAAGTGCAAGTGCAAGTGTACTAATCTTAGTCCAATGCATGCAAACAGTATAAAAAGAAAACATATATTGAAACTTGTTTTCGAAAATTGAATTACATTATGGAAGAAAGCACGTTCTACAATGTTGCTTCTAATAATATCGTGGAAAATACACAAGCAATAAATAATTTACTCCAGCCAGTCTCTTCAATTTATCCACGGCCCCCCAAAAAAAGAAGGAAAAAAGAAAAGAAAGAACATAATGTTCTATGAATAATAATTATAAAATCACTCCTGTAAAAAAACAAAATGACTTTCAACCATGCCTTTCCTGCACAATTTTTTAACTTCATAATCAACTCTGGCCTCACATACTTCAGCTCGGTTCAGAGAAAGTACTCGACTGAACATTCAGATTTAACAGTTGATTCCACACTGCTGAACATCTGGGCCAGTTACCCTGGTGGTGAAGGGATCAATTCGCACCCATAACAATGAGAAAATGGAAGCAAGCAGAATTGACCAAACCACAACAATCGTGGGTGTTCGGTTCTGGCGCCCCATTAGACCCTTGAGGAAGGGGTAGAGATGAACAATCACCCAAAAAGCAAAGAACAGCTTCCCAAAGAGTGGACCCCATGACTGGTAACCACTGTTGATGGCATATGAGATGCCTGCAACGACACCCACTAAGTTTATTACGAGGAGAGTCGTGGGTGGGATCAGAAGGGTAGTCCATTTAAACATGTAGAGCTCCGTAAAATCTCCATCTTCATCTGATGCCTTGGAGGTGACAGTGAAGTTGGTATCAATTCCAGCAAGCACTTTAAGCAGGCCTTGGAAAACAGCAAAAAGATGAGCTGAAACACCACCAATAACCCAAAACTGTTCATTTCTCCACCATTCGTCTATTCCAACACCGCTCCACCTCATCTCCAATATACCAGTGGCGAAGATGGAAAGAAAGAGGGATATAAACCAGATACTCGCGACGTTACTAATCTGCAACCAGAATGAGGCACAAGATTGATTTATTATTATGGTATGGAATGTATACCTTTCATGCCTTTTCCATGTTACATGCTAATTAGCATCATGAATGCTGTTACAGTTTTGTTTTTATAAATAAACAAGTTGGATTATAATAAAAACATCTCATAACAAAAGCACATTAGATGTTTACCACAAGCTCAAAACAAAACAAGCTAAAAACCTCTGACGCAAAGCTTTCTAATAGTATGCAAACATATTCACAACCTCAAATGTTGGAGGATAAAAAAACTCTTGAGAAATGTTTTGAATAGAGATTGCAAAGCATATTGACAACTTCCCAAATAGACGGTACAAGTTCTTTGCTATATAATATATATATATATCATTGTTAGCATATTTGTGAAAGTACCAATTTTTTCATTATTTATAATGCCTCAAAAGGAAATAAAAGAAAGAAGAGGGGAGAGAGATATAAGAAAAGTGCATCCAAACACCTCAAAATTTGGCAGAAGCACAAATTTTGATATTGGCTCATCTCTGAAATTTGTGCAGACACCAACACAAGCATATAATGTCACAGTATACTTGGGAGAAGTTAATCATTAGGGATGAATATAGAAGCAATTCGCATCTTTAACGACTTTGAATACTGCATCCCCAAGTATACATCATATCTCTAGCCATCACTAGAAACAACAGCAATTGCAGAGAGGCTGGCTGCTAAAGAACAGTGCCCCTTCACAATCAAGTGATTTCTTTTTAGGAGTTCATTAAATAAAAGAGTAGAGTATGCATGGGGGATGTGTTGAAATAACGAACCTGTGGGATAATGAACTGTCCAGTAAGAAGACAAACAGCTGGCAAAGTACAGTACATAAGTAGAGGGATGGCAGTGATTGGATAAATGGTTGTGTTTACGTATGCAAATCTCTCAAGCCATTTCAGTCTTCCATTATAGCCATACCATATAGGGCAATGCCGACTGAATAGAATTTCCACAGATCCCAAAGCCCATCGAAGCACTTGATTGAGACGATCTGAAAGATTAATAGGAGCAGACCCTTTAAAGGCTGGCCTCTTGGGCATACAGTAAATTGACCGCCAACCACGGGCATGCATCTTGAATCCAGTAAGAATATCTTCTGTAACTGAACCATAGATCCACCCTATCTGCAGATTGAAAGACAAAAATTGAAAATTTGAACATCAGCACAAAACAAAAATAAGGTCTTGAATATATGAAATAACCCATTTTGTTTTTCATATAATGGATGTTGATGAACAAAATTTTGTTGAGTTACTAGCAGTCTGACAGGGAACAAATGGATTTTAAATACATCAAAATTAGCCATCTCTATCCAGTCTACCCCAAACAACCCACATTGGAGGAACACAGTATTTTTCCACGTGTGCGTGTCTGAGCGATGCAACTACTTTTGGGATTCTACAAAGTGATGCAACTTCCACTGAAGTTAACAAAATATAAAAACAATAGAAGATTGGTCCTGATAGGAAGAAAAGAAAGAATTCAAAAGATGAGGGAAATGGAGAAGAAATAAAAGTACAGGAAATTACTTATCACTGGTCCTAACAAAAAATTATTACAGAATCATGAAAAAAGTTTATGATTTTAATTATTAATGTGTATAAAGTTTACCACTTATCTATAATTTTTTTTTTTTAATTCTTACACTGAATGGAAATTCCCATAAAAGAACAACACAGAGAGAGAGAGAGAGAGAGAGCAAAGCTTCTATGATTTTCTTCAAAATATAACTCATGTCTTGGGTTTATCATGCTAGAAAACCTAAAAATAATTCCAGGATTCTTGCCTTCCTACGGGCAGTACATGGCTTTTCATCACCAACAAATCTTTTGTTCTCCATATTATTTCAGATAAAAGAGCTGAAGAAAAGAAAAAAAAAAAAAAAAACAGAAAAACTTCTTCTTTCCTCATATTTCAGAGATTAATGAGGCACATACTGCAGAAGCTCAACTCCTATGGTATTAAATTTACAACCATAACCTTTATGCATAATCATATGTAAATTAGGAATGCTAAATTGGTTACTAAAAGTTATTCTCACTCATTCAAATGCAAACCAGTATGCTGGTGTATCCATCCTGTAACATAAGACAGTGCCATTTCAATGCATGAGTGGAAATGATATCTTTCACGTGACATAATTTTTCACCCCGAAGGAGGGAACACAAAGGAAGGAAGGAAAGAAAGAAAGAAATAAAAGATAACTAGTAATTTCCTTAGTGCAGTGGTGAGAATAAATAAACTAAATCTACAATGGAGCTAAGGCATTAAACATACAAAAGTACCTCACTTCCCCAGTCCGATTTATCCTCGTACCCACAACTGATAACATGAATAGCCTCTTTAAGAAGATGCTCTGGCGTTGCTGAGTCGGGAAGACCACCGTTCTCCATAAGTGTGGATGCAACAAAAACACTAGATTGACCAAATCTTTTCTCAAGGCTCATTTGTGACATGAGCAATGACTTCTCATCATCAAATCCAGCTCCTGATTTTGAAATTGAATAATGAATAAATGACAAAAAAAAAAAAGAAAGAACTCCCTCTATGAACCAAAGCAGTTTACTCGAACAATCCATCATCGAATATGATGTAATCATAATATGCAGGTTCTCATGTAGATAATATTTATTTACTCAAATACTTGAGAATGCAGCATGCATATGAGTAAAAACATGACTTTATATGTATTATGTTCTGATGAGATGAACACACACACACACACACACACACACACACATATATATATATGTCCTAAATAGGGAGGTATGAGAAAACCAAGCTTTAGCATCTAACAAAAGGAAATGTACACAATGGTGGGTAATTAAACATGTCAGAATATCAATTTTGCAACATATATTCCCTGAGCTGGATTACCACTTATATCACTTTGTATCAATGTTGTCACCTGAGTTGGAGGAGACCAGACAGTCAAATTCACCTCCCTATACAGGCCCAGCTGCCATCTCAGATTGTTAAGCTTACAAGAAACCAAAACAAAGCTTACCCAGCAAAATGACGCAGGTCCACAAGAAGAGCAAAAAGAAAGAAAATTTAAGGAAGCAAATAATATCAAAAGTTGGCATATTTCCAAGGCAAGATCTATAGGAAACCATGCATAGGCATGTTTCTAGTCTTAGTAGAGTCCAATTTTATGAATTTTTGGGTTAGATATTAAGTTGATCAATTTTCAAAATGTTCTTCTAGTTTTTTTTGTAGGTTAGGGCATTTTTTGGAATTTTGGAAGATTTTTGGACATGGGCTATATGGGTAGGCCATGGGCCATTCAAGTTATGCAATTGGGTTTTTATTTATGAATCTTATTTAGGTTTAGGTAAGTTTTAGAAGTCAAAAGGTCTAATGTCCGCATATGAAGTCAAAGTTCTATACGGAGTAGGAGTTCTCTAATGTCTGTATAAAGCCATTTATTGCATATAACTTAATAGCATTGAGTTTTAGAGAATTATTGAAGCTTTTGAACTTAGTTGCACAAAGCAAGGGGCAGGGAAGCAAGGGCATATAGACGTTTCTAAGGTTTGGACTGCCTATAGGAGCATGTTTATATTTTATATGTTAAAAATATAAATATATTTTAACTACTTTTTTTTCTGCTTAGCTATAATATGTGTTAAAATATGAATTATTATTCGAGAACGATGTCAACTACAAATTGTCTTTGTAAAATATGAATAAATATTATGTAAATAGAAAGTATTTGAGTAAGTTGGTTTTCTTTCGTTTATTTAAGATTTGTATGTTTGAGTGATTCTATTTTAGTTGGGACTCGGGAGTGAGTGTCTTCCTCAACAAGACCAAGTTTCTAACATGTTTCTTACTTGGGAGCACAGTATCTCGTTTCTAAGTAAGAAACATGACTCAAGTAGAAGTTTCCTGCTACTGAACTTTTGAAGCTCTCTTGCAAATTGTGAGATGCAATTCTAGTCTTGGTGTGATGCCTAGATATACTAGGGTTTTATAGACTTTTTTCTTTATAATTTTTTCAGCAATTTTCTAAAACCACAAAATCAGATCTGTAATAGCCCCTATTAGACCCTCAAGTATCACAGTTCCTCAATCATCAACCTTAGCTTGCAAAAGATCACAAAACCAACAAGGCCACTGTTCACAGTGCCCAGAACAACCCATGAAGGGCCACAGAAGCTTGTGTTTTCATTTTCAAAACCCTACCCTTTTGTTGCCCCATAGTTCACTACTATTGAAAAGGCCAGAGAGATGTTAGCCTTTTGCTATTGGTAAGCTCTGGCTCTGCCTCTCGCAGTTCCATTGTTCCTGTCCTGGCCACTGGGTCTACCCACAACTGGTCCAAGTTCGAGTTCCCCACCATCACCTAGCCTAGATATGGGGACTTCATACCCAAACCTTTAAAAACCCTATATTTGTTTTAACCATTCAGCCATAGAAACTAATTATATTTTGCATCAACATTGGACTCACTGAATGTAATACCCACACTCATTTTACATCACCGTGTGCTACTCCTTCAACCAAGACTACAAAC